>JANTPZ010115060.1:0-29715 GCA_025593235.1 Vachellia pachyceras
TCCATTGCGGAACAAATGGCATCCTTCACATTCAGCACATCTGCCTGATGCAAAATACAGAACTTTCTTTTTCATATCAAAGTGCGCTATTACCAGCATTGATATATCTATTATTTTTAAAAGAAATAGAGGAATGGACAAGACGCTAAAAGAAAATACCTTTGCCCCGCTAACAACAGGCAGGCGGAGGGTGCTAGCCTCTAAGGCCTCAATAGCCCCTGAGAGCGAACTAGAGTATCCCCGATCCAGAAGAGCCCAATCTTCCAAATATATTATCTACACGAAACAGCTTTCACTAAGAACATATGGTGTAAGTTGAACATAAAGAAAATGTCATCAAACCCTTTCAGTGCACAAGCAGCATGCATGTAAATATGATTTGTCACAAGTTCAATTTGCTTGCTTGCGACATTCCTATCAATTTCTATTGACAAACAGCTCAGAAAAGAGACGAGTACCGTGCAATTTACTCAAAAAACGATTGCGATTTCATTTTTGTGATATGGTTTGTGAGTGCGTATAATAGTAATAAAACCAGCAAAATCAAATCAGATGCCTTGAAATGCCAGCAGCAATACAAAGAAACGAATGACATGCGGGGTCCCACAAAAAGGAAATGAAAGAACTGTGTAGGTTGAAGACAAGATGAAATCAAAGAAACGCGTTTTCTCGAAAAAAGATGAACCTCCCAGCTCCAAATCAAATAAAGGCAGAAATACTAAAGTCTAGATGGTTCCTATGGATCTCACCTGTTCCTTGAGGATGGAAATTAGCTTGATATGTTGCTTCAGCAGTATTAATTCTGTTCTTTTGGCTCTAACAGATTCTCGTAGCTTAGAGGTAGCTACCCGTGCATTATAGAGGTTTTTCTGTTACAAAACAAGAAAATTTTGACTGGAGCGTACAATTAATGCAATGTGGAACAGTACACACGCTCAGGCAGTGAGAGTTAAACTCTCTCTCTGTCGCTCAACTAGTATTCAATGAAGCTTGGTATAAACGGGAATGCTATTGTGCGTGTAGAATCCATTAGGAGAAAGGAGTTATGAACTTCAAGATATTTTACGAATTTTAAGATTTTTTTTTATAGATTTCGAGATGCTTTTATCTTCGGTTATATAGTTGGACATTATATAGTTGGACATTAAAGGTCAGAATGAAATCAAAATTGATACAATTGCCCATGCATGACTCTTCTTAGAGTTTATACTTAAAGCAGCTTCAAAATGGTGAAAGTGGGACTCCAAGACAAAGCAAAATTAATATAGAAACCATACCTCTGCATTCAATCTCTGAACAGAGAGAGTGGCATCTGCCCTGGCGTTTACAAAACGCCATTGCAAGAGTTTGTTATATAGGAGTCTCAGTAAATGTGCGTCAGCAATCCTGCTCTCCCCTGTCTTTCCTCTTCGGACATCAACAGCGAAACTTAAAATAGAAGGTACATTGCCCAGCCTATCGTTCATGCCACCTGCCACTCCATTTCTTACTCGAGATGGGCTCACCACTCTCCGAGGGGGCCATATGGATGGCGTGGAGAGCTTACTCGGCGAGGCAGAACGAACTGCGGCACGGATAGGAGATACTTGCCCCCTGATATTTACAGTTTTTCTACGAGACGTTACGGGACTATGAACTCCTGACTCTTTTGGACTGAGATACTTAGGCGGAACAATTGTTTTATTTCCAGAATTCCTTGACGACGGGGATGCAGGGTCCGTCTGTTGGCGCAACCGATTGTTAGCTTCTTGCCAGAACCTTGCTGGCTCCACAATTCCACGGGAACCTCGTTGCACTTGTTCCCCTCCGCAGGAAGAACTGCCAGAAGATACACTTTCATTCTCAGAGGGAATGAACTCAGATCCACCAACTCTGTTCCTTTCAAGAATGACCTCAGCGATCTTCTTGTCTTCTCCGTTGCCCTGTACAGAATTCGCCGTCTCATCGAAAGAAACTTGAACATCTCCCATCAAATTTTGCAGTGACTTAACCACGTCCCTGGATCCCCCAAATTTTTTCGTATCGTCCGTGCAGGCCACACTTCTAGTCATACAATTCAAGGGCCGCATTGTTCCTGGCCATCTCTGCTGATCCGTTGATCCTGAATTCTCAGTCTGGCCGGAACTTCCGCTTCTTCCTCTGCTGGGAGTTGTGGCCTTCCTCCTCTCCGGCGTAATTTTCCTTAAATTTGGCGAAGGTGCTGGTTTCTCCTTGCTAATCTGGATCGAGAATGACTCTCCCTGAAACGAAACCGATAAACTCCTGGTTGAAGTGAAAAGCATCTTCTGAGACGTCGGCGTACCAGTGCCACCACCATTTCCGATTCCCACATACGAAGGTTTAAGCCGAGGATTGGCCGGTCGACTCCGGTTTACTGAGACTGAGCGCTTGGCCAGTGATGGCGACTGTGTTAGTGTCCCTATAGATGCTGAATTCATGGCGGTGGATTGAAGGGGAGATCGACATCGTCTCAAACTTGATGAGGAAGTAGAGGAGGAGGAGGAGGAGGAGGAAGACATATAACGAGACGTAACTTGCTGAAGTTTGGGTCTGCGAGGAGAGAGTGCATTGTCGGATTCAGAGGGTAAGAGAGGAGTCCTTGTTGGATTGTGAGACGGAGGAGTAGGACCTTCTTTGGCTGTGGCTTTGGGGTTTATCGCCGGAGAAACTGCAGTTACCATGGTGTGATGATATAATCGAGCATGAACTCGAAGCTCATCCTTGAAATTCACGCTTGGAAGCCAAATTTAGATAACACGAGGAAGAAAATAAAAGGAGAAGCCAACTGAATTGGGCAAGTAGAGCAAGGAATAGGGTGATTTAGAGTAGCTCGAGTGGAAGAAGAACGTGAGGTAGTAGCCACTGGTGGAATGTTTCGTATTTTAACGGTAATATGATATGATACGCAAGATGACCGTTGGTTTTCGCCGGCGACTATGCGAGCTCTGGCACTTTTCTTTGTCGTCTTGTTTTTTCATTGTTGGTTTGAGGCTACAATTGACCAAAGGATAATGAAATTTAGGAGAACAACAACTGTTGTAACAGTCACACCACGGTTTACTTTAGTACTACGCGCGCTGTCGGAGAGAATAAATACACTCGCCGCACCCGCATCAGATTGAGTGCATGTTTGACCTATTCCCAGTTGCACACGTAAACAAAGATAAAGTCATTTTAAAATTTGTAAAAATATAAAAAATTTATAAAAATTATCTTAAAATTCATAGAACAATTTTAAAATCTATAAAATCATCTTAAAAATCGTAACTCTTTTTTCCCGAAGACACACAGCCTGCGGGGGTGAGCGTGAAACAATAGAGATTGACCAGTAACCACCAAATTAATTTTAAAATAATATTTAAGTAAATTAAGATAAATTTTTTTGGGAAATTTATTAGGAGGTCCCAGATAAGGGACTTATTTAATGAATGGTCCTAAAAAACAATATATTTATTCTGAGGTCACATTGATAACATGAAGTCCTTTTATTGACAACATCATACGCTGGATTAACAACACCCTATGTTGTCAATGGAACCTCAGAATAAATATTTTATTTTTTGGGATCATTCATTAAATAAGTCCCTTATTTGGGATCTCCCAGTAAAATTCTCAATTTTTTTACATATTATCTTGTGTAAAATCCTTTTAAAAATGAAATCATTAATGTGTGTTTGAACACCGCTTTTGTCAGTCCACAAGCTAGGGGAGGGCTGCTTTTAGAATTGGCAATGGCAGAGAGAGAAGAGATCACAGGAATTCAAATCCATTCTGTCCGTTTGAAAAAGCAGTGGAGATGTGTTTTTACCA
The DNA here is from genome assembly GCA_025593235.1 of Vachellia pachyceras. Taxonomy (NCBI): domain Eukaryota; kingdom Viridiplantae; phylum Streptophyta; class Magnoliopsida; order Fabales; family Fabaceae; genus Vachellia; species Vachellia pachyceras. The sequence continues at coordinate 3,811 of JANTPZ010115060.1, forward strand.
TTTAAGAGATAAATGTGTGAAGGAGATTATCTCGTTTTACAAAAAAACATTATTGAATGTACTTTTGGGGTATTGAATTGAATATCTTTGCCAAACACCCCCAATATTTTAACATGTGTTACCTTCATGCAAAAACAGAGGTACTTGCTTGTTAGGGAAGTTGGTTAATAAAAGAGGGAAATACGAAGATGATAAACATTGTATTTTTGTTTTAAAACAAGTACCCTGAATATGGATTAATCATGGGATGACAGTACTTTAGCTCGTACTGAAATATGTTTCAATTGGTATAATTACTTGGCAACACTGCCGTAAAAAAAAGTAAAGATGAAATAACATGGGTATTTTCGGTAACATATATTAGATTTAATGGATGGTTTAATAATTCATTTTAATTGAACCTACTAGATTCAAAGTTTATGTTACGTCAATCTGTGAATCGCACAGTAGAGTAAGCTCTAGTCTAATATAATGGTCCTGGTAATGATTCTAGTAAGCCTAAATGTATGTTCAACAGTATTTTTTTATAAAATAAAATAATTTTCTTCACATATTTACCTCGACTTATGTGAAAGTAATTATCTAACACGCTCACGGACCCAATATATGAAATAATTCAGGATGGGTTTCAGGAAGTGATAATACAGAGTAAGGGGAGTAAGTAGGTGGATTGGCTGGTGGAAGTAGAAGGCAAAATTTAATGCATCCTTTTAAGCAAAACAACATTGCACAAATTAATGGTTTTAGTGTCAGAAGAACCAAAACATCTAACTACCTGGTGATTAGAACCTGTAGGCCCAACGGCCAATCGGAACGCGATACTCAGTAGAAAACACATCAACAAAATGCAAAGATCTATCGCGTGACTTCAAGATCCGCCTAGGTGTTCAAATCTATACTAAAGTTTTCATTCAATTGATCTTCCCTGTTTACCAAACGGAGGTAAAGGAAATCAATGGATTTGCGGAACAGGGCCAGAAAAACACAAAGGTGGCGCACATAGTATTGGTCTCTGGTTTTTTTAATTTGGCAGAGAAGAGGTGGAAATTGAATGTTAAGAGTTACAGGGAACCTTTAAATGCTGGCACAAAGTAATTGGTACGAGAAAGTTGCAACATGAAGCCAATGATTTACCAATTTGTTAGCCACTACCTCCTCCTATAAGGCAATCACTATCATCTCTCGGCCATTCACCGTTTTCATTCGCAATTAAGCAACACAGCACAAATCTTTCTTGGGCTTGGCTTAATGCTTTCTTATTGCTGTGAAATAAAGAGACAAGTCCATATCCCTTGATCTGGATCATGTGCCATAAATTCACAAAAAAGATACGATATAATATAATATCAAAATTGGCTCATCATGCATGCACTTTTAAAGCGGCCCTGATAGGACCACTTGGTAAAGGCAGCAGCTTTCCTTCTTGGGCACTCAATTCTTCTTCTTTCATCGTAAGCTATCGGCAAACACAACCCCCCACCCCCAACTACTTCGTGCAGCTCTAAACATCCCAATAAAATGAAACTCTTCAAGTTGATCCCACCTAATTTGACTACCCCATCACGAGAGAGAGAGAGAGAGAGAGAGATTCTATGAAGTAAACAATAAAAAGTTTGCAAGAGATTATGATGAAAACGCAGCTTTCTCAAACATTTAGCGGAAAATCATCGTACTTAGTTCGGCAAGGGAAACAGAGTTCATAATATACACGCCTGGCCTGTGGATGTTTATTCTAGTTCTAGAGGTACAGGTCCCATCTATGCAGGTTCCCACTAAAGATATTCGGAAGTAAAAACAGCGAAATCCTGGGTCTTCGTATAAAGCACATGATCAGGTCACTGTTTTATTGCAAATAAGATTAGATTAAGCACCTTAAGAAAAGGAGGGACAATGCTTAGTTGCTATGATTTCAGAGCAAAATAAAAAAGTGCCATACTTTCTAGGATGCTCTGGCATGTGATGTCTTTGTTTCTTGCCCTTCTATTTCATAAACAAAAAAGTTTTCCATGAAAGCAACTAGTCCCAGTCCAATGATGGCGGGCCACAATTCTATTGGGAAAGCAAAGTGAGCAGAACTTGCCTATAGTTTTATTCGAATTTTACGATCCCCACGTGCATTTTCGGCTCTGCTTATCACGCTAATCACAGAACAAGGTCCCTACTAAGCACAAAAGGAGGTTTGATTACATGGAAATTTCTTAAAAGCCATTCTTTTGTCCATAATTTAGTAATTAACTACCTGGTAAGCACTAAAGTGACTGTAGAACTCCTTTTACTTACGGGTCACATTGTCTCATCGCTCACGGGATCATGTAACTTAATTGCATGCCTCACGGGAAAGCATGCAAGAAATTCCATATAAGAATGACTTGTACTTTTCTAATTTCCCGAGTTTAGCCTGGCACGGGTCAGCCTGTTTCAAAGCAAGGTTCGTGAGTGATTTTAGAGCTTAACTGACTGACTTGTGATTATGAGGTTAACCTTTCAAAAAAGAAAAGAAAATCAGAAACGAGGAAAGAAGTTGAGCGTCTGCGATTTTTGTGATAACCCTTGACCCCTGTTACAAAAGAGGCCCACTGAAGAAGTTTGTGCCATGACTCGGTGATTAGTTAAATAAAAGCAAACCCTTGCTTACAAATCGGGGGTTAGGAGATGGAAAGCACCATCACTTGAGAAACACTTCTAGAGTGAATATGATCAGTCAGAGTAACACAAGTAAACTAGCTAAATTATGCTTGCGAACTTAAGCATGGTCACTCGAATTAAAAAGGTTGTAAGGGTTTCAACAAGTGATGCTTTGCTTGCAACATTGGCTATCAATCGTGTACTAGTGAGGGTGAAAGATGAAATTGAATGGAGGAGAGTTCCCTACAGCTGTTCTATCTTTAGTAGACCTAAACCTAATGGGCTTTATTAGGGTCCAGAAAAGCAAATGAGAAAAGAGACACACTTGGAGAGATGTGGATTGATGGGCATCTTATCTTCTATCCCGTACTCAATCTGGTAATAAAAGCGAATGGCACATGAAATTTTGGACAATTGTGGACGTGGCAATGATTTTAGCTTCGGTTTCAAGAGTCTAGGCAGGTCTAATCTGTATTGGAACCTCTCGTTAGTCATTTGAGACTTCCTAAGCTTTATCTCTCCTGCTGGTAGCTATCATCCCCAGATGCTTTAACGGTTCCATAGTCCATTATGTATTATTAAGAAATGATTGCGTTGCAATTACCAACAAGTCATTTGTTCAGTTTTACCAATAATTTGTTATTAGGATAAACTACCAGTAAAGTCAGAACGTCATTGAAGCACTGTGACTCATTTTGTGGTTGAAGTTCAAATCGGAGATCTACTAGATATTTTGATGCAGTTAAAATGTCATCTAGGGTCACTGATGACTTCAGCAAATTCGCCAGAAGAGTTATGCTTTGCGGAGGGAACCTCTATCTGAGATAATCAATTTTTATCCAGCTTGTTAAAGTAGAGTTTATTGAAATGATCAACACAAAATCCCTCCACAGAAAAACCGAAACATATTCATTGCTCAAGTTGGAATTACACAGTACACACAACGCTATCTATCCTAACTGGTTAGACACCGCTACTTATATTAAGCGACAGATCTCCAAGAACCCTTCATAAGATATGCCAAAAGGCCCAAAAGGTAACTTCTTTCCACTACAGACACATGAGAAAAAACAAGGATTACAAACCCCGGTAGGCAGAAAAAGCATAACGAGAAGTACAGAAAGGTTACATTTTAAGGTCGCATCGTTCAGATACCAAACATAAAACTAACATTGTGAAAGGCTGGTGCGGGTTAAGGAGAAACTCCAGTGGTAGGAGGAACAGGAGGCGAAGGTTTTGGGATGAATGGGATCAGAGGAGCGCCATGCTCAATAGGTCCAGGTTTTACAGACGCCTTTGAACTTGGTACTGGATCAATGGGTTGATAATCATCAAGGGTTACATCACCCATACCATCCTTTTTGTTGTTTCTCACACCAATTCTGTTTTCCTGAAAGTTTAGAGAAGAAAACAAAAGTAAGGTACTCATATCTAACCAGCCCCATTAAGGATCTGTCTTTGATTGCTGTAAGCAACTTGCTTAACAGACGAAGCATTAAGACGATGAATTAAAAACACATACCTTCAGCTTCCTGCTTACCGTAATTATTGTGCTGTCACCACAGTTGGAGACCAAATCTTGCATGACATTAAGAATAAGAGCCGTAAGGAACAGGTAGCTTGCCAATCCAATTATTGCATTCAACATATAGAAAAATGGCCACCCATGCCGTCTTACATTATCATCAATGAAAATCCTTAGAGATGAGGATACGATGAACTTATTCATCACCTAGTTTTGACAGCTAGTATTGGAGTGAAAGATACCACCACTGGTGTGAATTTAGCTCATTCCATAAACATGCTAGCAAATCAAGGAAGCCAGTAGTCGTGCAAAAACTGAAAGTTACGAAGTGCTAATAGATAACACTTCTATTTTGCGAATGTCTCAATCAATTATATGAACAGTCAGATGTATCCAACTCAGGAGTTGAAAACTAATCTTTGTAGCTTTCAACAAGACCAGCATGCAAGCAAAATTCAAAATCTAAAAAGATCTAGAAATACCAACTGTATCACGTATGGGGCTGTATGCAATTGAGCGGTGTAGACTTGGTCTCCAAGCTATGAATTGCAGACAAGGTGCAAACCGGAAAAGCTCAGGTCCGGGCATTATTCATCATTCACGGCCCATTAGGCATGATTAAAGCAATTGAAACCCATCAAAAGATTCAACTTTTCAGGTATTCACCACCGTTATTTTAATTATAATTTAGTGAAACTCCAATAAAAAAAGACGAGCCTTTTGGTAATTTGCAGAGCTTAAATTAAATTTTTTCCTCCCTATATTTAGAATAAATCGTCAAAATAGTTTTTTAGAACGCGTGAAATGTGTACAATGACATGAAGAAATTGTTGACTGCAGTGATTTACAATCAATTGGGACAAAAGGTGTGGCCGTTCAACCAAAGGTGTAGAAACGAAGCCAGTAGAAATTTTCCAAGGCATCACGGAAAGTGTCACTTCCTGTTGCATGGGGTAAGAAAAAATATCTTTGCGAAAAACGATCAAGGAAAAAATCATCAAGAGGCCGCAAGACATGTTTAAAGCTGACGAGATTGTTCTTCAAAGACGATTAAGTTCCACTACTAGATGTTTCACATATACTTCCAGAATAACGAAAAAGGAAAAAACATGCAGCGGGGAATGAGGGAGAGATGAAAGATTTACCAGAAAAACAGGAGCTAGAGATGGAGCTCGAGAAGTCAAAGCATATCAAAATAATCCCGACCACCGCGAATAGAGCCCAAAAGCCGGGAACCTTCATGGTGTCAATATTCACCGTTGACGCCAATATCGGCCCTCGAATCAAGCCACAGCCAAATGACAGTACCAAAAAGAGTGGAACAATATTTATGACACGAGTTCGTTGTCCTTTCAAGCAGCACAAGCTACACTTTTATTTCGAATTCAAAATAGAGAGAAAGGAAATGCCACAGGCAAGTAGCGGGATGTCATCACAGAGTTCGGGGAACCAGAATTGAAGGGAATACCCGGAAAGGGCGAATGTTCAAGAGGAAGAAGTGTTCTCAAAAACCATGTCTTGGAAAAAACGCAAGCCCGTGAAAACAAATACAGACGAAAATTTAGAAGTAGCAAGTATTTATTGTTAATTATTAATAGTAATAAAGGGGATGCATGTGAGCTTTAATAGTCTTCCGTCGATGTGAGCGATGCAGGAAAGAGTAAATACTAGTTGCAGAAAGCAGGAGAGGGAAACGAAGTGGTTGTGGTGAAATGCAGACCTTTGGCGGGAGAGTAAATGCTAGTTGCAGTGATATGCGGGCCCATGGACACGATTTCTAGAACATTGGCATTTGACACTATTGCGACTAAGAAAACAAGAAATTGGACTGGGAAACACTCCGATGTCTGGCGTAGCAACATGTGGAGGCCCCTCCACCGCAACCACTTTGCCATCCGGCGGTGGCTGAGGCAGACGAAGCCCCCACAGAAACCATAAAGTACGTAATTGAAGTCCTGAAAAGGGACCACCAAGGCGCCAACACTCGGACAGACATCCTATAGCAGCGGTCAAATACGGCACAGTCCCAGCTCCTCCTCATTTAAGGCTTCGCACTGGTTTTTTCGACCTTGGCCCAAACATGGTATTGGGCTCTTGGCTACTAAAAGGTGAGGCTTTTTTGAAATCGAATCAAATTTGAACTGCGATTTGTAAACATGCCCCAACCTTACATTTATAGGTATACATTTTTTTTTGGATAATATAATCTACATTCTTATTATTTACAATATATCATCATGAAACTAAAAAACCAGAACAAATTATACCATTCATCAAACCATAGACAGTATCTAATCAAACTTTATGCCACACGCGGATCTGAATTGATATGCTATATGAACCATGATGAACAGGTCAGAATGGATTTGCGGGTGCCGTTAAATTACAGCCCTTGACAAAGGCATGGAAAAGCAACCTTTTTCTGGAGCTATAACTATGAAGAAGCATTCACATTGGATTTTATAAATGTGTCCGGCGCTCGCAGAGTGGAATGTGTCTCTCATTGTGCATTTGTGAAAGTCATATGACAGTATATAAAAGAACGCCAGACTGTTACTCTGGGAGGGGTGATTAACGACTTTTAGCAGGAAAGGGTTTTATTTGTTTTATTGGCAGCGAGTAGGGATGGAAAGGAGTAAAAAGGACTACCTAGAGAAGGGGGAAAGAAAGAAAGATTATGAATTTGGCATGTTAGTGAAAGAAGTGAGGTGAAGGGTTACCCAATTCATGCATAATTAGTAGGGTTGAGCAGCAGATGAAAGGGTGAGGCTTTGAATGAGGTATGCGAGGAGTCAAGTCAGCAGGACTTTCAGGTATAGAGTTAGAGCCCACTTATATCTGTCCTCTTGTGGATTTCTCTACCAACATTTTTAATTATTTTTGTCAAAAAGGACCAACACATGTGCTGATTCCCCGTTTTGTTCCTCAACTCTTAACACACTTATGGTCAGAACTAGCAAGGGGCAGCATCTTCCTCATATATATGGCAACGGATCCTGCAATAGTTTATATAGTAGATCTTCCTCATAGCTTTAGGCCGCTTCATACATACACATTGTGTGGGATCCATGGAGAGATTTTAACAATTGTGTATTGTAATTCTGGAATAACCCTCAGGAAAAAAAAAACATTTTGTCCCCTATGTAAACAGTGCGTATATGAAACACAGAAAACATAATTTCCAGTTTCACATCACTGCTTTTGATCCTATAACAGGAATGTACGGTATGACTGTCATTTACATAATGCTGTAGAATGAATAGCGTTTGGATCCATGAACCATAGAAACATTTGAGCAGTAATTAAAGATAACTGTTAAGAGGTCGCTGTGCACAGCTTTTATTCGTGAGCAAGTGGCTTTCAGACGATGTGTCTAAAACGTGCACTTAACTTTTTTAGGTTCTGTCAATTGTTGTAATCGAAGGACCGTCCCCCAGTGAACGTTATCTGTCAACAGAAAGCGACTCTGTGCATCACATCCTAAATGATTTTTTTGATTTAAAGCTGTGCGATTACGACCCACTAGCTACCCTTTTGATTATTTCATTCCACACTTAATGCATTATATGGGTTTTGCGAGCTGCTGAATGTCCCAGTGCTCTTATGTTGTACTAACCAATAGCAGCCAAAGCTAATGGATGATTTGCCTGATATTTAAAGTCGACTTCTTGATGGATGTGTGCCTTTGCCTGAAGACCACAAAGAAAAATATCATCTTCAATCGGTTAAGAATCTCAGGATAAGTTTTAAAATCGCGTCTTATGGGCAACTTTCATATTAATTGTTGAAGAAGCTTCAAGGCACAAGAATTATCCATTATTGCCCTTGCCATGATTCTGACCCCCAACAGCCCCAGCTCAGTACTAATTGACTAATGTGTTGCAGATTACTGTTATTTACATCCCCATATTTTGTTTGTGCATTGGGTTGACGCATGAACTCACTTTCTTAACCTTCCATTTAGCAAATTGGGAGTCAATCTTATCCTAACTCAAGAGCAAAGCTGAGCAATAGAAGAAAGCAAAGTTTAGGATCCAATTAATTTATTGTTTGTTTAAACATTGGTGCAGTGGTCGTAAAACTAAATGATGCTCAATGGTTGGGCTTCGCAAGAAAGAAAAAGTTTAGGATCCTATGGTTAGCATTAACTAAGTGTAGGTCCACTCCAGCTAATAGCCACCATAAAGCAGAACACAGAAGTTATTCTTGTTGGAGAAACCACCGCTCAGATGTCTACTATGATTACTTCGCTTGCTTCTTCTCCATTCCGTTTCCTTGATCAGCCGCCTTGTTCTGTTTGTTCAGAACTTGCAAATCATCTCAAAATGTAATTAGCGACTCAGATTTACCTTCAACCATTCTAGTTTGATTATTTCACTGCAGCTATATAATGATGGCAATATCTCTTGCGAGAGGACGTGTGAAACTGAGTGGTTCGTCCACGATGTACTGAACAGATCTTTGTGGATCATGATAAGCATTACGCAATGTATAATCACATATTATGGCACTAATATGAACTGTTGGTTGAAAAGACAATAAATTATGGTACTAATAATGCATTACCTGATGCTTAACACATTATATTTTCTAATCCAGCTTAAAATATGGGTTAGTGGTCATATAGTAACAGAATTGCTATCTGTTTGATGTCTCTGATATGATCGGACTTGATGGCTTACATCTTTCTGTCCACTAATGGGGCCTCTTTCAGATAAATAGCAAGCTTTAGGAACCAAAATTAAATGCCTACCCACTTGGAGGCTCGCGTGATAAATCCACTCCATCCGTGTACAATTTTTGTACGATTGAGATTGAATCATCTCTAGAATTATGCGTGCCATTGCGGCACCCTTGGGCAGCAAGTGGAGAAAATACCCTCGAATTAAAAATGACGCTAGCGTAGTGGTAAAAAAAGAATCTTTACCTGTCACTGCAGATTCAACCCCTTCAAATCGACAATAAATACCGGTTATTCCAGCATTGCTGAGGCAAGAGAAGCCGAAGATTCAATTGGCTAGGACTCTTGCTCCACTGTTTTTGAGAAAGAGAGAGCCCAATCGAAAGATGAAGATTCTGATCATGAAGTTTCTTCATGTTACTATGCTGCTAATTTTGCATGGCCAGATCACCGTAGCAGTAAAGACAACGCAACAACGTCACTCAAAAAACACGTACTTAATTCACATGGACAAGTCCAGCATGCCATCAATATTCAGCGATCATCTCCATTGGTATGATTCGTCCTTGAAATCTGTGTCGGACTCCGCAGAGATGCTCTACACCTACAGATATGTAACCCACGGCTTCTCCAGCATCCTATCTCCCCAAGAAGCCAACTTACTAGCGAAGCAACCGGGAATCCTCTCCGTCGTACCTGAAGTCAGATACCAGCTTCACACAACTCGAACTCCACAGTTCCTTGGACTGGGAAAAATCAACGCTCACTTCCCTGCCTCTGATAAACAGAGTGACGTAGTTATCGGAATACTGGACACCGGTGTATGGCCTGAACATAAAAGCTTCGACGACACCGGATTGGGACCGCTCCCTGCTAGCTGGAAAGGCCAGTGTGAGACTGGACACAACTTCACTGCGTCGAAGTGTAACCGAAAACTTGTTGGAGCAAGGTTTTTCTCGAACGGCTATGAAGCCGCTTTCGGGCCCATTGATGAAGACTCAGAATCAAAGTCGCCTAGAGATGATGACGGCCATGGAACTCATACCGCAACTACAGCAGGTGGGTCGGCAGTTGCCGGAGCTAGCCTCTTCGGTTTTGCTTCAGGGACAGCAAGAGGGATGGCTCCACAAGCTCGAGTGGCCGCTTACAAGGTGTGTTGGCAGGGAGGTTGCTTCTCTTCGGACATCGCCGCTGGGATTGACAAGGCCATCGAAGATGGCGTCAATATCCTGTCCATGTCAATCGGGGGAGGTTTAACGAACTATTACAGAGATATTATTGCGATTGGAGCGTTCTCTGCCATGTCACACGGGATTCTAGTATCCACCTCGGCTGGAAATGCAGGGCCTACTACGGGAAGTTTGTCGAACGCAGCGCCGTGGACAACCACCGTGGGAGCTGGCACTCTCGACCGTGATTTTCCCGCCTATGTTACCCTTGGAAACGGCTATAAATACAATGGGGTGTCTCTTTACAGTGGCAAACCATTATCTGATTCTCTGGTTCCTCTCATTTATGCTGGTAACGCAAGCTCCGAATCCGGCGGGAATCACTGTCTAATGGGTAGTTTAAATCCCAGCGCAGTTGCAAGGAAAATCGTGATATGCGATCGAGGAGGAAGTCCCAGGGCGGAGAAGGGACTGGCGGTGAAATATGCTGGAGGGCTTGGAATGATTTTAGCAAACAACGCAGAGTTTGGGGAAGAGTTACTTGCTGACTCACACCTGATTCCTGCATTATCTTTAGGCCTGAAATCTAGCGACGCCGTGAAGAATTACGCCTTTTCCAATCCCAGTCCGACAGTGAAAATTAGTTTCGGAGGCACCCACCTAGGAGTCCAACCGTCGCCGGTGGTGGCAGCATTCAGTTCCAGAGGTCCAAATCTTCTCACTCCGAAAATACTGAAACCAGATTTGATAGCCCCAGGAGTGAACATCCTAGCTGGGTGGACTGGTGCAGTAGGACCAACTGGATTAGACATGGACGCAAGGCATGTCAACTTCAATATCATCTCTGGCACATCCATGTCCTGTCCTCATATCAGTGGATTGGCCGCCATATTAAAGGGAGCTCACCCTGAATGGAGTCCCGCGGCTATAAGGTCTGCCCTAATGACAACAGCTTACAGATCATACAAAAATGGAGAAACCATACGAGATGTTGCTACAGGACAAGCAGCTTCCCCTTTTGACTATGGTGCTGGACACGTCGACCCTGTGGCTGCCCTGAATCCTGGCCTCGTCTATGAGTCTACTATTGATGACTACCTGAGGTTCTTATGTGCCTTGAACTATACTTCGACGCAAATAAAGCTCGTGGCAAGAAGAGACTTTACCTGCGACTCAAGCAAGCATCACAGGGTTGAAGATTTCAACTACCCATCTTTCGCTGTAGCTCTGGAAACGGCTTCTGGCATTGGAGGCGGTTCTAAGGCACCAACTAGTGTTCGATATAAGAGGACATTAACTAACGTAGGCACTCCGGGAACATATAAAGTATCGATGTCGTCACAGTCACCGTCGGTGAAGATTGTAGTTGAACCTCAAACACTTAGTTTTGAGCGACTGTACGAGAAGCAGAGCTACACCGTGACGTTCACCTCTGCTTCGATGCCGTCCGGTACCACCAGCTTTGCTCGTCTGGAGTGGTCAGACGGAAGTCATGTCGTTGGGAGTCCAATTGCTTTCAGCTGGGCATGACCATAATATATTTTCTGGCCCTCAGAGCTTATGTATTCTATAAACTATCACTCTCCACCTAGAAAATTCGGTAGAGAATATCTAAATAATTGTAAAGAAGAAAAACAAGTTATAATAATGGGGTTCAGATGGTATTTTACAACAGAATAAATTCTACGTCTCAGGCATGTAAATGGCATATTATTTCAGATATTTCAAGTTGAGGAATACTGCTGGCAGAATTCGAGAAAAGAGATAGTGTGAGACAGTGGAAAGAATGAAAACCCATGCCCGGGGCATTAATATAAGAAGCTACGAACTCTTGGTGCATCCGCGATACCTGGAACTGGAATGAAATCTCATAAAATCCAATGCTGTAATAACTTTCTGTCCCTTGTTGCCTTCTTTGAGACGTACATGTCCTCCATCATTACGTACAAGTTGTTTTCAAATGTTTTACATATGCAAGTAAAAGTCAGTTACGTCTAAAAGCATTTCAATGTTCCATTTTATTACTATTTATTAAAAGCATAATTAAAGATTCCTTTTCAAAGCTTATAAAAAAAGATTCCTTTTCAAACCATAGGTATTTTTTAACACAATTTTCAAGAGATGAATGAGCAAAACAATCCAACTATCAAGAAAACATGACAAAAACCTCCTATTTTGTGGACTGCTGATAAGGTTATAAAAGTGACCACTTTACTACTTTAGGGAATTCCATAACTTGTGTCTCAAACACAGAAGACAACTGGCTTGGTTCGCCGATGCTTAAAGAGCAGGAGTGGAGAATGGTCGCGGTTAAGTTTTATTAGCACTAGTGAATAATTAAACTACCCCGCCATTGGAGTTATCAAGTATTACCCACCAGTCTTTCACGAGAAAATTAAAAGCAGCAAATGGAAGATGAACGTAAAATCTTCTCTGTTTATATGACTTTATGCTAAAAGTCGAATCAATTGCTTACCAACATTGATGCATCACATCTGTTGTGGGGCACAGATTTTCAAAATTAGTGTTCATTTTAAATTTATATGCCCAACATTGAGAGGTATTCATATTTACGGTGCCTCGAATTGCATTAGTTTAACGGGAAAAAAAATAAATGCACAATACATTCATAGTTAATTTGATTTCTGCGTTACAGCATGATCTTATATAATGGATCTGATCCGAACCCGAATCACCCAAGCTAACTTGCTTCCTCTTTAAGCAGAGGTTTTCAGTCGCTTTGTATTTGTAGTGCACTTCAAAACCAATTGCTTCCCTGTTCACTCATTTCCTTCTCTTCTTCTTTTTTAATTATTAACACGGAGATAATATGGAAGAAAAAGCAAAGTTTTGTTCAAAAGATGGAACCAAAAAAGGAGGAGAGATCCGGACGTGCTCCAGATTTGCCATCACGAATGAGAGGGGGGATCCGAATGAAGCCTCACCATGAAAACATTGAACCAGAGAAATCCAAAACTAGGATGCTGAACATTGAACAACAATAATGAGGCCAAATCAGCGATCGCAATGGTTCCCACTGACTCATTTTTTTTAAGCTAAAACACAATGTTCTTATGTTACAAAATGCATTCAACTACGTCTTCGATGCTGTGTTCATACAGGTGCCAAAAAAGTAATGGAGCTACAGATAAGTTCTATCTTTTTATTTAAAAACATAGCGGCATTCCATTAAGTTACGGGAGAATATGCTTGCTAGATGTAACAAACAGATTGAGGGCAATCCTTCTTCTAATTTTGAACACCCTTCTGGCAATAGTTGAATCACGGAAATTCATGAGATTAGAAGGCACCAAGCCAGATAAGATTTGTCCCGTCGACTTCAAACAAATGTCAGGACTACTGAGGACCATATATATCATGCATCATACAGTAATAAAGTTCATGGGAAGTACCGTGCAAGAATTAGCACCTACATATGATAGAAGGCAATTTTTTGCGAGGTAAAAGGTATTTGACAAACAGATTTAGAAAAGCACTTCAAACCCCTTGACGCGTGTGTTTAGGAATCCGATGGGAGAAAGGAGTTTACGAATTCTCCTTTAGAATTTATAAAATCCAAGAAGAATTTACGGATTTCGAGACGGTTTTTATAGATTTCAAGAAAGTTTTTACGGATTTTTAAATTATTTTATCTTGACATAAATGCACGTCTGGAAAGAAGTTCTTCCCAAACGTGCGGAATATCTTGATAACTTGCACAAGTCGTTCTCCATAATCTTCATTCGAAGTTCACATAAAACAGATAACGGGGATTTATGTTTAATAATCATACATAACTTCTTTACATTGGGCAAATGGTATGAAGTTTAAAATCCTAACCTCAAGGAAGGTTGTGTCATTCCATTTTTCAGCCAACGCAAGCACGTAACCAACTCCAACTCTCCAAGTTTGGTTAAGGTAAATTGTAGCGACAAATTCGTCTCCAACTGCAACATGCAAATCAATGGATAATAATATTCCCGCTGATAGAGCACAGACTTGATACGTGATTTCCAGAGTGTTATTTGACAGAAATGATTTAGAACGTTCTCAAGGACAATCAGAAACAACCCGAACTGGCACAATTCATTCACCATGCTAAGGAACAATTTTGTAGGCCTTGGTTTTATCTATCGAAGTTATAAGAGAATTCTTGGAGTTCCTGAATCCCAAGAAGCCATGCTCTTTGGTCTTGTTCATGTCATCTAACATTGCCTCCCCACCAAACATAATATCTATAAACCACCAGTCACCGACCTCTTTCAGCCTCGTGGGCTGCAAATTATTCTCTTTCACGATTACATCCCAAACTGGGCCCTTGTCCTTCATCATCTTCGACAACCTCAAATTGGAACCTTCTTCAAACCCGTATTCTTCAATCCCAAACTGTTCGGCCAACACCTTCCACAAATGCTTCCACTTGAATACATCCCCATTGTTGCAATTAAAGGCTTCGTTCCTTGTATAAGGATCCACTGCCGCCCAAATTTGTTGTTCTGCGATCAAATCAGCATCTGAAGCAACAGAGTAACACTCCCATGCCTCTTTTGTGCCAGGAAATTTCAAGGGAACCCCCTCGTGCTTGCAAATGGCCGCATACACACAAAGCGTACCTATCAGGTTCATCAAACTATAAGGGGAAAAGCCGAATATTCCTTGAGGCCGGTAGACGGACCAGGACAAACCCTCTTTCTTGTCTACCCCTTCAAACAGAACGTCCTCTAGGGTGTACTGGAAATTGGGGGCGTCAAGTCGTGGCAAATCCTCGGTGAAAGGCGGGTCATGGGCTTTGATCTTACCATTTGGAGTTGGGGATTCACAAGGTCCGACGTCTAATAAAATGATTTTGTCTCTTTAATTTGATGCCACATAATTCCTTTGAAAACATATTATAATAAAAGTTGGGGATTCACAAGGTCCGACGTGTAATAAAATTTGGGGATCTATGTTTATGTATAGAGGGAGGGAGGAGAAACCTGAACTTAGAGAGAACCAGAATTTAACTCCCAATTGAAGCTAAAAACATTAGTTGTTGACTTACTGAATAGATACTTGGAAGCAAGGTGGACGTATTTGATCCCTAGCGGATGCAGTTGCATCCCCTAATCTTTAGAAAATTATTTATAAATTAATACTATGTGATTCATTTTGCACCCACTCATTTACTAATTTTGAACCCACTGAATTTTTTCTTAAATTATTTTCAAAAGATATTAAGAATAAATCTTACTGGTCTTCTCAAAAAATAGTTTGCACCCCTGAATCAAGATTATGAGTCTGCCACTGCCTGTAAGAGTGATTCTGCAACTAATGGAGACGGTAAAAGAAATGTGGCACCCGTATTTTGATATGAATTATAACAAAGGATTTTTTGTTGTCTCAAAAATACACAATCTTATGATTGAAAAAGAAATACATGGGAGGTATGTTTGTTCCAATCCATCCTACATGGTATTATTGTAATCCATGCATTGTTTAACATCTCATATAAATATCTTAAAACAAGTTATACCCATGTCAATACCAATCCCAACCTTCCACTGCCATGTACCAGTACATGGCCTTAATGCACTCAGCACGTCCCGTAAGATTTTGGACGAACGTTTTGGAAACAGCAACTTCAATGTCTGGACCTGATAAGAACATTCCCATAAATCTTCAATTTAAGAATATATTTACCTCTCTTTAAAAAAATTAAAAAAACGGAATACATTATTTAGCACCTTAGTTTACAAATAAAAAATAAAAATAAATACTTAAAAATAATATATGTAGATTATGCTTCGGAATGATGTAGAGCCTTAATGTCTGTTGCTGTGTGTTTTCTACAAGAAAGGTTAATTGATCTTTATATTAAAAAATTTTCTTCCACTAGCTACTGGAAACTATCTTGCCATGTTCGAAGACGATAGGGACAAAATTTAAAAGCCCAACGGAGACAAAACCATCTGCAGCAAACACAGTACTACCATTCATACAAAATAAATGTCGCAGCAAATTAAATAGAGGGGCAATCTACTTCACCCAAGACAAGTTGAAATTTGACACGTTCTTTCACCACCGTAACTGTTCAAGGCACAATCTTGTAGGCTTTGGCTTTATCTATCCAAGTTATGAAAGAGCTCTTGGAGTTCCTGAACCCCAAGAAACCATGCTCTTTGGCCTTGTTCATGCTATCTAACACAGATTCAACCCGCAGCATAAAATCAGCAAACCACCAGTTACCCACCTCTTCCAGCTTCGTCGGCTGCAACTGATTCTCTTTCACAATCTCGTTCCATATCGGACCTTTGTCCTTCATCATCTCCGTCAACTTCAAATCCGAACCTTCTTCAATTCCATGTTCTTCGATCCCAAACTCTCCGGCCAACACCTTCCAGAAATGCTTCCACTTAAACACATCACCGTTGTTGCAGTTGAAGGCTTCGTTCCTTGCATATGGGTCCACCGCCGCCCATATCTGCTGCTCTGCGATTAAATCAGCGTCTGAAGCGACGGAGTAGCACTCCCACGCCGCCTTAGGACCGGGAAATTTCAAGGGAACCCCCTCGTGCTTGCAAATGGCCGCATACACACAGAGCGTGCCAATCAGGTTCATCAAACTATAAGGAGAAAACCCGAATATCACCTGAGGACGATGAATGGACCAAGACAAACCCTCTTTCTTGGTGACCTCTTCAAACAGAATGTCCTCCTGGGTGTAGTAGAAATTAGGTGCGTCGAGCCGGGGCAAGTCTTCGGTGAAAGGTGTATCATGGATTTGTATCTTGCCAACTAACTCAAATGCACCAACGTAGTGTTTGGCTCCGGTTTGAAGGCATATATGATGGAGATTCGGAGCATTTGGGATGATGGAGCGGAGGACGTTCCGGAGCATACGACCGTTGACCTCGCAGTTCTCGGCCTCGGTGGGTCGACCGATCCAGGACACATAGAAGATGTGGGTCACATCGGTCAATCCGGAAAGCTTGGCTTCTGTGTCGTTTGGATCGGAGACATCGCACTGGATATATTCGATGGGATGATCGGCGTTCCAGCTGGGTCGGGGACGGCGAGCGACGCCGTAGACCTTCCATGGTCCTCCAGGTGTGTCGGCGAGAGGTAGGATCTCAGCTAGGCTATTGCCCACTATGCCAGTAACACCAATCACTAGGCCTACACTCTGGAAACTTGGTGGCGGCGGTTCGTCTTCACCAGATTTCTTCTGGAGAGGAAGATGAAAATAAATAAAATATAGGAATGAAGGAAGTGAGAAAGATGAAAGACAACTGACCTTGGCAGCGCCGATTGCTCCAGCCCACCACCAGCTCATAGTTCAGTCTGGAGTCTGCGACGCGTCTGGGGAGGATGCCAAATAAAATTGGTGGTTGAATGCGATCTTTCTGAATTTAGAGCGTTGCCTTGACGAAACTAGAGAGATTAATCTATCACGGACACATCTCGAGAGCAGAGTCGGTGAGGATTGTCCTCTCTCCCTCTGCTGCTGCTTTTGGACCTGAATGGCTGAATCCTTGGTATTTCCCGTATTAAATAAAACTTATTGAATCAGTTTTAAATTGAAAAAAAAAAATCAACTCTAACCGTATTAAATAAGACTTTAAGAAAGAGAGAAAATATAATGACTCACATTTAAAAATTAATTAAATGAGTAAAATTGAAAAATAATTATTAATTATCCTTCAAGAGGTTTATATTATGAATCAAAGCATTATTCTATAAATGACTCATGGAATGGATGGAGTATTCTTGTTTGACATGGAATAGTATTGAATTATATTTTTATATTCATTTCATATTCATTTTAAAATATAGAAATATTATAATTGAAGAAGATGATTACGATGCTTTATAGAAAAAGCATGATATATTGTGCTTGTTTGGCAACGCTTGTAACCATAAGCACGTTCAACAGTGTTTTTCCACAAAACAAAACAATCTTCTCCACATATTTGCCTCGACTTCTGTAAATAAGCCTATAAGTACTTATCCACCACTTTACCAAACGGACCCATTAACTTACTTAACTCTTGGTAGGATTAAATCATGTAAATAGGTTTTGCATTTATGATCCTAATATAAAATAAAGCATCCACGGCACTGATTACAACCACAAACTGTACAGTTCAATTTTTATTTTAAAAATATTTAGATTAATGGTGGAAGTTGCTTTTAATTTTAATCTGAATTACAGTTTATAAGATAAAATCTATGAGAGGAGTTTAACTTGAAGGTGATTTCTTATTACTCACACAAATAAGCCTATCTATGCTTATTGATAATGATGTTGTTTTAACTCAATCGAGGGAAATGGAAGAACAAGTTGAGAGACTAGTGCTGGTGATACAGGTTGGGCTCGCGGCCCCAACCTGCCAACCATAGGCAGCTAGTATTGGGAATGCGGGGTAGCCTGCCAACACCTTCTCGGTTGGTGGGCTGCAAAAATGGAGCATGCACCATTTATGATAGAAAATTTATTTTTTTAAATTAAACTTTCATTTGTTTCCTTTTAAATTTTTTTTCATAAGATTATATAGTCATATGATTCTTTTTCCATCAATAAATTTTTAATAATAAAACTTTTTCAAATTTTCAAAAATATAAATATTAATGTTTTGTTATAATTATAAATATAATATTATAGGAAGTTGATATGAAAAATAAAATATTTTATAATATTTTTTTAAATATATTATATATTATTTATCATAAAAATATAATTTAATATTACTTTTATATTTATAAAAAATTAAAATGAAAAAGGTAAAAATATATAAGATATAATAATTTAAAAATTTTAAAAATAAAATAAAAAAGTAGGTTGGCACCACGGACCCAACCGTTACCGGTACTATTGGCTGATTAGAGTGACCTCTGTCTTCGAAATGTTTTAATGATTAGACATTACTCTCAAACCAAATTGGTTACTTTTAGAATTTTAACATGAACCTGAAACCTATGTAACAACAATCTTAGTGTTAGTCATAGGCTGATCCTTGTACTAAGAAGCATCTAAATAAGGCAATACTTGGCTTTATGAATGCTGTTTTTTTATTTTATATTTTCATATTGCAAGCACAAACACAGCCTATCCATTTGTATGTATGTTATCTCTATTATTAAAAGAAATAATATATCGACACGTTTTTTCACATGAGCAATAAAAACATTAAAAATTTTCATTCATGTAACCTTAAATTCATTCAAGATCAATTAAAAAACCCGCTCTCTCAATCACTCATGAATCACATGATTACTTTTTTCTTTCATGCATCCGAAAATATTCTTTCAAACTCCCAAGAGTCGTACGTCAACTAAAAATCAAATGAATCAAACTCTTCGAGATTTATCACCTTTGAAAATAATCCACCACACATGTTCATCCTCAAATATTCATTCTACTTGAATTGTGCCTTTTTGATGATCTGTGAGCTAGATTTACTTTTTGTCAGCCACTCAGCCCCTCGGATGAAATGTCCGGTCTAAATGCTGCTGGACGGATGATTGAGGGAATTCTCGCAGAGGAGGATCTGCATACCCTCCTCCGATCGATTTCCAGATGCCGGTGTCTTTGCGAGTATCGCAGATTCGAAGTATACCTTTTTTTTTTTGTTCTTTTTAATCAACAATGGTAGTCCTCCAGCATTGTTTCTATAACAAGAACAACTTCAGCAACTTTTTCAATGATTTTACAAACAAGAGGATCTGTTGCGAATGGATATTCGGATGCCTTTTATTTTATGTAAAGAAAGTAAGAAACCTAACAACTTCACCAAGGACAGGTCGAAGCAACCCAATCCAAAATGTTCCTTCACACAAATGTCACTCAAGGCACGATCCTGTAGGCTTTGGTCTTCTCTATCCAGGTCTTGAAAGAATCCTTGGAGTTCCTGAATCCCAAGAAGCCATGCTCTTTGGCCTTGTTCATGCTATCTAACACAGATTCAACCCGCATCGTGAAATCTACAAACCACCAGTCACCGACCTCCTCCAACTTCGTGGCCTGCAACTGATTCGTTTTAACAATCTCATCCCAAACGGGGCCCTTGTCCTTCATCATCTCAGACAACCTCAAATCCGAACCTTCCTCAAACCCGTATTCTTCAATCCCAAACTCTTCGGCCAACACCTTCCACAAATGCTTCCACTTAAACACGTCACCGTTGTTGCAGTTGAAGGCTTCGTTCCTTGCATATGGGTCCACCGCCGCCCATATCTGCTGCTCTGCGATTAAATCAGCGTCTGAAGCGACGGAGTAGCACTCCCACGCCACCTTGGAGCCGGGAAATTTCAAGGGAAGTCCCTCGTGTTTGCAAATGGCCGCATACACACAAAGTGTGCCGATCAGGTTCATCAAGCTATAAGGGGAGAACCCGAATATTCCTTGAGGACGGTGAATGGACCAAGACAAGCCCTCTTTCTTGTTGACCTCTTCAAACAGAATGTCCTCTTGGGTGTAGTAGAAATTAGGTGTGTCGAGTCGGGCCAAGTCCTCGGTGAAAGGTGTATCATGAATCTGTATCTTGCCAAAAAACTCGAATGGACCAACGTAGTGTTTGGCGCCGGTTTGAAGGCATATGTGGCGGAGATTCGGAGCATTTGGGATGACGGCGCTGAGGACGTTCCTGAACATGCCTCCGTTCACCTCGCAGTTCTCGGCCTCGGTAGGTCGACTGGTCCATGACACGTAGAAGATGTGAGTTACGTCAGTCAATCCGGAGAGCTTGGCATCGGTGTCGTCTTGATCGGAGACATCGCACTGGATATAATGGATGGGATGATCGGCGTTCCAGTTGGGTCGTGAGCGTCGAGCGACGCCGTAGACCTTCCATGGTCCGCCTGGTGTGCCGGGGAGAGGCAAGGTCTCGGCCAGGCTACTACCGACGATGCCAGTGACTCCAATCACAAGAGCCACGCTCTGCAAACTCGGTGGCCGTTGGTCTTGAAGGTAACGCCAATAGGTTGCTGGGTAGCGCCACCAAGTCATTTTGAGATGATGGAGAGAGAAATGATGAAGGTAGAGGGAGGGAAGTGTATATATATGTTTGTGGACGTGAGGGGCTTTATTTCTGAAAATAGATCCACCTATGACGGCAGCCATGACACCTCTCGGCGAGGACTAACTGACTCTCTTTTACCATATTAAATGGTATTCTGTGTATGTGTGTTGCTTTCGCCGGCTCCCATGTAGAACATTTTCTCCCATGTTGACGTTAAGTGGTCAGAACTCTAAGGAGCCGTTTCAAATAGGAATACGGTGGCGTCTCAGGATTGATCAACGTATTGTTATTGTGAAATCCCTTCAAGCTAACTTCATTTATTTTACGCCAGACGTTGAACGATGAAAAAATCAAAAGAAAAGGAGAAAATAAATTAATGAAAGTTGATTGGAGGGATGTAAAAGAAGAGGAATGATAGTTCATTCTTATTCTCAGCTGACGAGTGGAGATGAGTAAATGGATTAAAAAGACGGCGATGTCATTGAAACGAAAGGAAAATAGTAGGTGTGTTTCTGCTGGTGCTGGTCAGAAAAAGAGAACTGAACAGAGATGCATAAAAGTCCATGTACATTTACAGATTTGGTTTGGCACCTCAGTACATGGTATTGCCGAAACAATGGACTCGTTTGTAAGGTCAGGCCTCATGTCCAACGAATCCATTCTCAGTGGGGGAGAATGGCCTCCTCCCCACTATACAACTTTCTAAAGCATCCTTAACAGTTATTAGTTCTACTTCTATTGAATTTTGTACGCCAATTGTGCAATTTATACAAGCACATGACTTCTAACTGTTTAGTCTTTTATGAGATAGATCATTAAAATTAAGTATCCAACTTCATATTGCAATATATACATAAATACTGATTTTTCAGATCCCAAATACAGTGCAAACATGCATGCAAGCTAGTCCCCAAAAAAAAAGACAGAAAGAAAGAAAAAGGAAAAAATTAAAATTAAAATGAGCAGTGAGGCAGTATGTAAAAGGGAAAATTATATTAGAGACTCAGAAGCTATAATTATAGCAAGTTATTTGCTTTAAATTTAATTAGCTACCTTCCCAACACAGTTGGCAACTATGGTCATTCCGTTTTGAGGGTTCTGGAGGTGTTTTTCTTCTCTATCTAAACGTACGAGGAATATTATTAATCGGCTCCCTATTTTTTTTATCAAGCTCGTCTTATGAATCAATATTATCAGTAGCAGTACTGAACATTAAAGAAAATAAACCATAAATATTGCCGTTCATCTCGAGTTTCATGTAAAATGTACACAAAAATAGTATATATCTTATGCAAATTTGCAACAATGAGTCAAGAGAATAATATTACCTGGCAGTAATTGTATACGGCTTACACTGAAGTTCAACTCTAACCATAACTAATGTCAAGGTAAAGCTCAGGCAGGTTTAGTATTATCAAACGCATCACTATCTGCAACAGTAAATTTCTAATTTTGCACCAAAAAATACTAAGTTACGCCCCCCCCCCCAAAAAAAAAAGCTCAGTCCCTGTAAATTCATCAAATTCGTTTTCAAATCTCTTATACCATGTCATGCCTAAAAGTTCTGTTGTAATTATGAAGTGCTTGAAAATTGTTGGTTCAAGGCAGAACTGCGGTTGCCAATTGCCATGTAGGCTTTCTATCTCAGGAAGAAAAGTTCTTAAAATTAAAACGAGGAAAAAGCATAGACACCTTTTGCGAGGCATATCTTTCATCAATGCAGCTAAGAAGAAATGAAGCAACAGTGACATTATATTAAAGATGGCAAAGTGGTCCTCCTTCATAATTCCCTCCGTAGTGCAGGCAAGGTACCATTACCGTAGGTGTGTTTGGGAAGAACGGACACAGATTCTGAGATAAATATGTCAGAGGAATTTTATCTCGGTAAGCGCAGGAATGGATTTTGGTTGTCCAAACGGGCTAACCAAACACACCAGATACATGTAATAATCTTAATCTCGCAATTGAATTCTTACTAGTACCACTTCACACGGTTCGTACGTGGAATACATTATACATTGAAGAGCGGGTTTTATAGTCTACCTGGAACACGCCCACTATTAGACCGGCTAACTTCTGCTCCAGCCACACTGGCTTTCATCGCACTCCTTGCTACTTCCGTCTTCCACCTCCTCCCTGCTTTTGCCAGAAGTGGTTGTTCAACAATGGTGGACAGACCTGGAAAAAGTTACCAGCAAATTTTAGACAAAGTGATTGACCTCACTTGTAGAGTTATTAGCTCCAACTTTATGGGCGCCATGCTAGGATAAACGAGGCCATACTTGTTCAAAATCAGATGAGATCGATGCCTTGCTTTTAAAGTTTAAACTTTTAAAACTCTTTTAGTTGTAATAATATATAATAAAACCTGCAGGGTCAGGTGAACTTACTGGGCACGATACCTCTGCTTTTCATCGCCATCGTACGGACATGTGGTTGCCCTGATTCTTTTGTCTCTTCCACCACCGACTCGCCTTGTGTTAGTGTCACCTTTGAGCGAGCAGGACCAAAAAGCCATGTGGCATCCATCTGTTTGCACAGCATGCGAGCAGCGTGGTAAGGAATCTTGGTGCACCCATTTATCAGCATTATGCAGTCCATCAAGCTCTCTCTGGCCATCCCTTTCATGTCATAAGCCTGTGACCTTCTCCAAAGGCTCTTGCTGTGGGTGTTTACTGGACTACACAAGCTAAGAGCTCGAGTTGAGTCTCTTATGGCCGAATCTGGATCTCTCAGCACAAGATGACATTGAGCCCTATTACTAAACAGCACCATCCTTTCTTTCTTGTACCTCAGTGGCCAAAGATCCAGTGCTTCACTATACTTGGATACAGCTTCTTCTACCTCCCCTAACCAGAACATGTGTTTTGCTTGTTGCTTTATTGAACTTATCAACACCTTTGTTTCCTCTAATTTTTCTTCACACATGAGCTTCTCCTTATTCCTTCTGTTCACCTCCAAATGCAGCAGTTCCGGCAATGGTTTTGAAATGCCACGTTGATATTCCAGAAGAAGAACCCTCATGATTGTTTCACCTACGTTGGATCTATCTCCGAGATTTCCGAGTTCAATCAAATCAATGAGATATGGAACTGCGAGATCAATAACTTTGTACCTCGTCTGTGGGTCCTTGAGAAGCAATAGAAGGCAATCGATGCCTAAATATTGCCAATCGTCCGAAGATCTTGAGAGGTTACCCAAAGTGTTGATAACTTTAGGTGACTCAACAACCTTTTTCCTTCCTATTTTACTATAGCACAAGATTCTAATCAATCCAACCCCAGCTGGTGACGTGTAATTCATTAATCCACCCCACATATCACACAAATCTTCCAGGAACTCCATATCAGCGATGAGATTCAAAGACCTCTCTTTGCAAGCAAAGCAGTTTAACAATTGAAGAGACCAGCATTGAACCTGACTAGCCCATTCCTCAGCCTTGCGATTCTCCATCTCCACACCCCCAATACCACTTGTCAGTAGTTTCCTATGGTACTTGAGCCTTTTGTTCACGTCCTTCAACCCTACAAATTTAACGAAGATCAGTTCTAAGCATGTAGAAGCCAAGTTTTTTGCCAATTTCACCAACTCTTGTTCGTGTTCTGCTACAGCTTCAAATGTACTCTCATAACTGGCCAAGTGTCCTAATGCTCGAACAGCTACTCTTTGCTCTACCCAACTCATCTTCCCTCTTAGAAGCCCCATTAGTTGTGGTATCACGCCGGACTGAACAGCAATTTGAGCATGCTCTTCCTTATTTATGGTGTAAGAACCAATGATATGAGCAGCATAATAGGGTATGTATATGTTTTGTTTAGTAAGAAGCCAGTTTCTGTCCCTTATAGCTTTGTAGATGAGATTTGCCATGCACTTGAATATGCCAAGGGATGGAAACTGTGGGTCATCGGGTTGGTTCATGGCAATATGCCACAGTCCTCTCAGCGCCAAAACATGCTCTTGATTATCCCTAACAGGCATCTCTCTGAAGAACTTCCCTAGTTCTGCTCTTTTGAGGGATGTGTCTGCTTCTTTCATGGAGCAAAAGAAACAGCATGGCCTGGTGCAAAACTCGTCCCGGTCAGACCCGTCCGAGATGTCGTGGCTGGTGTTATACGGAGTTTTAGGGATGGGAGTGACCGCTCTTTTCTTCTTCATAAGGGAATTCATGGCTGCCTCACCCATATTGAAGGTGATTTGAGAATTTCTTGAACAGTATGTTTAGGTACTTTTAATAAGATCCAGCGGGATTTAAGTTTTAATCAGGGGGAAAGCCAGATGACAGTGAAAGACCTAGCGGCGTACATATAATTTAATGGCGCAGGATTTGTAATTCGATACAATTAAAACAGTCTCCATAAGTAGTTTTATCCAATTCACGTTCAAATATTACAACTTTGGCATGCACATTCATGTATGGCCACTAAAATCCTATTACCAACCCGCAAGCTTAACCACTAATTTACTAATGTGAGTGTGAGAAAACTTTTGATGCACTGCATAACGAAGCAGTTAATTAAGTCGAAAGATTGACCAAGCTAAGTGAAATGATCGTGAAACACGCTCATGGTTACAAATGTATTGCAGACCATAAGTATATTGCAGACCATAAGTATTACAAATGTAAGCAAGCTTATTGGTCATAAGTATAAATATTTACAGACAGTTTATGATCCATAACCTTCAATGGGTCTATACTTTCTGTGTCACACGTACATTATTTTAAAGACAGTTTATGTATTATGTGCTTTAAACATCAGATAAAAGGGGTGGTCCTCATTTAGTAGTATCGTCTATATATGAAGAAGCTCATCCCCTGAGTATGCTATTGTAAAGTTAAACTGGTGAAAAAGCATTTTTCTGCCTTTGGATTTTGTCCTTTCTGGTCCAAGGAGTTGTTTTGTCGTCATG
>JANTPZ010115061.1:0-21744 GCA_025593235.1 Vachellia pachyceras
ATAATTACTTTTCCCTTTTTCGCCCTTCAAAATTATATAAATAAAAATCTAATTTGAATTTGGAAAATCCGTGTTTCGTCATTGTGATCCGTAAGTAGAGATCTATCTATTGGGCATCTGTAAATTTTCTGATATTTTGGTCAACTGGTTGACTTTTGACTTTGACTTTTCCTTTGTCAAATGACCAAAATACCCTTCAACTTTCTCATAATTACCATTTTGCCCTTACTTTCTCTACTTTTTCCAAAATTACTATTTTGCCCTTACTTTTTATACTGAATGACCTTTATGCTCTTGGTCTTTTATTAAACGACATATGGGTTCCTTCCTATAAGGTTTCCCATCCTCATATTGCTTCTAGGGCAAATATACTTAATTTTGGAATTCACACGGAACTCCGTGCCTGAACTTTCGGCCTTTAATCTTTCTTTCTTTTTGAGCCATCTACTTCTCGTCTCTAATTCATCATCTTAATCCTCATATTAGCCTTTATTTCATTTAGCATGAAAATTATGGATATTACACATGTGATCTTAGCAGATGGAGTTGCAGTAAACCCCTCTAAGGTTGATGCTATGTTAAAGTGGGAACCATCCAAATCTGTGACAGAGGTGCGTAGTTTTGTAGGGTTAGCTGGTTATTATCATCATTTTATCGAGGGATTTTCTTGAATTGTTGCACCATTAACTAGACTAACTAAGAAAGATCAACCGTTTATTTGGAATGAGAAGTGTCAATGGCTTTTCAAGAGCTAAAGACTTGTTGACCACTGGGCCTATTCTCACCCTACCTGACCCGCAAAGACCATATATGGTGTATACAGATGCTTCATTGAAAGGCTTGGGACGTGTACTCGTGCAAGATAGAAAAGTTGTGGCTTATGCATCTCGACAGTTGAGACTTCATGAAGAGAACTACCCTACGCATGATTTGGAGCTTGCGGTTGTGGTTTTTTCCTTGAAGATATGGAGGCATTACTTGTAGATATGGAGGCGTTACAAGAGGCCATGAGAGCTTGCGCCATTGAACTTCCAGGTAGTTGGGATCGTCACCTATCTTTAGCAGAGTTTTCCTATAACAACAATTACCATTTGAATATCCAAATGACTCCTTTTCAGGCATTGTATGAAAGGAAGTGTAGATCATCCTTGTGTTGGGTTGAATTGAGTGAGAGAACTGTGATTGGTCTTGATCTAGTAGATAAGACAACAAAGAAAATTGAGATGATCCACTAGAAATTGTTGACCGCACAAAGCAGATAGAAAAGCTATGGGGATAGACGGTGTCGACCTTTGAAGTTTGAGGTGGGTGATCATGTGTTTCTCAAAGTCTCACTGGTAACTGGTATTGGCAGATCCATTAAAGCTAAGAAGTTAACTCCTCGATTTATTGGTCCTTACGAAATTTTGGAACGAATTGGACTAGTTACTTATCGAATTGCTTTGCCACCACAATTATCAAGTGTGCACAATGTACTCTATGTGTCACAACTCAAGAAGTATCATCTAGATCCTTCCCATGTGATTGAACTTGAAGAGGTAAAGTTGAAAGAGAACCTGACTTATGTGCCCGAACCAGAGAGAATCTTGGATGTGAAAGATAAGTAGTTGCGAAATAGATCAGTTTGTCTTTTGAAAGTCTTTTGGAAGGGTATGTCACCTCGTGATGCTACTTGGGAGACTAAAGAGCGTATGCGACATGATTTTCCTAGTTTGTTTGCTTAGGTATGTTTGTGTGTGATGGAAATGTTAATATACGTGTTTGTGTAGTGTTTTGCTTATGCTTGTGTGAGATCTCTATTTTATTGGTGATGATGACTTGTACTTCATAATGTTTAATGTTTCATTATATTGTGATGTGATTGTTTAGACTTTGTTGTATGATTCTTAATTTCTATCGTTGCTGCGAATTTCGGGGACAAAATTCTTTTTAAATGTGGAGAATTGTAACATAAAAACACAAAAGAAGAGAATGAGAAAATAAGAAGACAAAAGGAAGGAAAAGCAGAAGAAAAAAGAAAAGAGGAGGGGACAAAGTGTCGACGGATGAGGAAAGAAATGGAAAAAAGTGAGGAAGAGAGAATTAAATGAAAGAAGAAAAAATGAAAAGAGAGAGGAGGAAAGTCAAGAGAAAAAAATGAGAAGGAAGAAAAGAGAGAGAGAGAGTTGTGCGCGCGCATGCGTTCGGATCTACTGCAGAAGGGAGGGGTTATAAGTACCTCTGCAGTCTTTCTTCTCCTCATTTTCATCCGTCTTCGGAGAAGTGAAGGAAGTGTGTCTTTTAGTTCATTTCATTGGGATACTTTAGGTAACCAAAATCTCTTGTTTTCAATACGCTTCTTTTATAAAATTTGTTCTATGTATTTTTATCTTTCTGATGGTGTTAATTTTATTCTAACTAGAAGAAATTTTTAAAGATAGTATTTTGAAAAGTTTTAAGTTTTGATAATATAAATCTATAGTAATGTTGAGGGATTTTAAATTGATAACTATACATGAATTTTATTTTGGAAGAGGCCATTTTATTATTTTATAATAATTTGTTATAAAAATAGATTTAACAATCTCCATTTTGAACTGTTTGATTAATTAAGATGTTATTAAAAAATTTATGTGAGTTATTGAGAATGGTATTAGTATTTACAACAATTCAGATTTTGGAAAAAAGTAAGATTTATTAAATAACAATTTTTCGTTGTAAATATAAATTTTAAATTGGGGATTTTGTACAATAATATGAATTTGGTGTTAAATTATGGTTTATATAAATTATTAGAGTTATGAAAAGTGTGAAATTTAGGTAACCAAAAATGATTGATATATGAATATGAAATTGCATTTTTAGGGAATCAATCAAATACTTTTAAATTAATTATGTAAATTGTTTAATAAATTCGTGTCTACATTATTGTGTAGATTGGTGTGTGTGACTCAAAATTTTAAATTATTTTATGGACATAAAGTTTGTGAAAAAAAATCTTCAATAATCGTGGTTAATCGTTTATTAGTTGTTAATGATGTTAAATGTCTTATTTAGTAGAAAGGGTCTTTACAGTTAACAGGCCAATGGCTGTACCAGCCCACAAGTCGTAAGTAACCTCTATCAAGACATTATGATTGCCCAATCCATATAATGATCTATGAATTAATATAACGTATCATACAACCATAGTATGTCTCGTTTGTCATACAAAATTTTGGTCAAGGATGAGGCATGGAGTTTGTCATCATCTTATTCTTAACAATTGTTTTTCTCAATTCCTAAGTAGTATGTCTATAGGAATGGAACTTCCTCTCTATGTAGTATGACCATATATTTTTCATACTTACTCATTGAGAGGCCCAACAATGTCTCTTTGCTAATGCGAGAAAAAAAATTATATCTTGATTATTCATATTCCTCTGGAAGAAATTCACTAAACTCAATGACATAAGCTTATGACTTAATCTATACAGTTTTCTTACATTGAGTCGATCTAGAACCTTGTACTCTTACAAGTGGGCCTATGACTTTGATTTGTATCTCCATAACCTTGCAAAGTCATAATGGCCTATTCCATCTTTGCTCTTATATAGATGATCTACCATTGAAAAATACGATAATCACTATGATTTATCCAAGGCTAGTTTATCATAACAAACATGTAAAGATTATGATACTAAAATTGAAAGATTCATTAAATAAAATACTCAGAATACAATAATTGACCCTTAAGGCACAATTTCTGATAAGTAGCCACCAATTATGAGTCATTTTTTATGCGCCCAACAGGGCAAAATTTCCTGTGGATTAGGGCGGGTGCACCACATTGCAGGCCATTTGCTCAGTCCTACTAGCATTGACCATTTAGATCTTGTTTTCCTCATCTTCTATGTTTGATATCACATCTCCAAGGCCCTACACAAACTCCAAATATCATTTGTTTCTTTATCCATATTGTTGGACTTAGATATTGCTATGCAATATTATTTATGTTTATGAGATTTTTATTTGTGGATGTTACTGAGATTTTTGGGTTGCTCTTCCTAACTATCATCTTCTTCTCACTTCTTTCTCCTTATCCCTTCTTCTCATTTTAGTCATTGTTAAATACAAGTTTATTTGATCATAACTCTTTTAGGTGTAGCAATGTTGGGGAGGGGGAAGAGCGAAGAAGAAAAATTGATTTTAACTCTTCCCTTTTGGATTGAAAACAAAAGTGAGATGCATATCACATGGGCATATTGCATCAATACAATGAGATCAACTAATATTGGACCATTTAAACTGTTAACTCAGGGTAACATTGCTATATTTTTGATGGTGTATCTTGGTGATCCCTAAATGAATGGTATATTTGGTCTAATGGCTCTCCTCAAGGATGGTCCTTTTGATTTCCTCATTATTTGGGATATAAACTCTCTTCTTGTACCTTTTAATCCTATCGTTCCCATTTTCATAGTCTAGAAAGGCTCCATTACACAACTCCTCTCCAATTTGCTTTTTTCATTTCTCTTTCATTTGTGCTACTCTCAAATTTGGGTAGTGTAATTAATATCTAGGTTTTTTAATAACTGGATATAAAGGCTAAACGAGTGACTAAAGGCTAAATAAGGGTCTAAGGATGAAAGAAAAGGGAAAGAAGAGTAAAAAATGTCATTTGTCTAATGAGGAAAAATAAGGGCAAAATGATCATTTTAGAAAGTAAGGGACTATTTAACAAAAAAAAATAAAATAAAATAAAAGTAAGGGATTAAAGTGTTATTTTGGAAATTTAAGGACCTAAGGGTTATTTTAAAAATGGGGCTAAAGTGGAATTTCAAAAATTAAGGGACCAAATTTCCATTTATGAAATTCAAAGGCATTTTAGTAAATTTGAGAAAGTCAAATGGCATTTTAGTTAAAGTTCGACCAAAAGTATCAAAAAAATTTACATAGTCCCAACAGATAGAGAAAAATTCACGAATAAGTAATTAAGGCTCGATTTATATCAGAATGATAAGAATAACCTTTACAGGAATTTTAAAGGTTATTTAATATTTATATATTCTATAAATAAATAATTAAATATAATTATTTACAATATTCGGAGACCACATAAATCTGATTTCAGAAGAGAGAAAAATAGTTTGGACGTCGTAGTAATTTATAAAATTGATTTCAAGAAGAAATCAGAAGCAATTTCCTATATCGGAAAGAAAAAGTCGAAAAACACCACATTAGAGTTTTCTTTAAAAATTAAGAGCATGTTTAGAATTCCGGTACAGAATAGCTTTTGCGGAGTTTGAGGCAAAACCTAGGTTTTGGTGAATAGATTTTTGAAGAATAACTTTTACAGATTCCGAGGCAAAACTTATGTTTTGAAAAGGTGATTTTGTTTGGGAAGTTATAGTAAAAATAGCTTTTACGGATTCCAAGATAAAATGTAAGTAGGAAAGAGGAAAAAGAAAAAAAAGAGAAAAGAGAAAATATATAATGAGAGTGTGATTTGACAAGAAAATAGTTTTTTTAAAACCTAGGTTTTGTTACAAAGCCTAGGTTTTGAAAAATATGTGTACTTGACAAAACCTAGGTTTTAGAGTAAAACTTTGGTTTTGCCACAAAACTTAGGTTTTGAAATGAGCTTCCAAACAAGACATAAAGACGACTTGGAAGGCAATTTGAAGAAAGAAAAATCATGGAAGTATCAAATGAAAGTAGGGAATTTTTAATGACCATAAATCGGTTAAGTGATCAGGATTCATTGAAAAGTATTTCTGGTGCCATAAGGTATCTTTATGGAACTTAAGTTTTTGTAACGAGAAAGTGGGATCCATATTTTTCCACTTGTGATGGTCGTATTCAATAGTTAAAAAAGAGACAAAATACCATAAATAAGTGTTAAAATATATTAGTATAAAGTTACTTTATTTGTCTAGGTGGGTCCCACACTAATTAATTACCACTTCATTAAATGGATTTTTGGATCATTCTTCACTCATTTATGATTTTGTTATCATAAATGAGTGAAGAATGACTAAGAAAGAGGAAGAGATAGTGTGAAACAAAGAGGAAGAGGAAGAGAGCAAAAGCCATCCTTCAAGGTAAGTTGTGATTTTGTTATGTAATATTCCAAATTTCATGATTTCACCACCCTTTTTCCATTTGTTTGGTTTTATTTGGCTGAATAGGGAGTATTTTATTGTTCTAAAATTTAGGTTTCTGGGAGACAAAATGAGAAAGAGGACGATTTAGAAGCAATAGATGCTAGAAATAAACTCTATGCATGATTTAGAACCTATTGGTAGTTTATTTGAGTTGATTTGAGCATGTATGGAATTTTTGGCATGATGTCACCATTCATAGCAGCTGGTTGACACTATTCATTCAAGGGAAGGAATGATTTTGTGTTGTTTAATGATGGGGAAATGATTTATGAATGTGCTTGTGCATGTATATGAAGGTAGAAGTTGAAAAAAAAATCATATTTGCTAATTTTTGCAAATAGTTTGATCTGCAAGGTAACTAAAAGAAGAAGTGTGATTTTGATCATTTAAATGCTTCCAATAGATTTAGAAGGCAAAATTGTGTGGGTCATAAGTAAGAAAACAATTTTGTAAGCATTAAAATTAATTTTGGCAAAGCTAAGTGTTTTAGGGCCCTTAAAATTCAAGAGGAGTTTTTGGAGGTTTTTAAGTTTTATGATGCTTTGGTTATGGCTTATTTTTTTATGCCAAATGCATTATGATATATGTAGGGGTTTAAGTGGTAAAGGAAAGTTTCCAAAGAGCAAGAGGGAAGCTAACAAGGTTAAGGATCAAGTTCAAGAGCTAAGGTATCAAAGTTACTAATTGATTGAGCTTTATTTGTATTAGTTTTCTACCTGAATTTCCAGAGTTTTAAAGTCAATTTTAGCCCATACATGACCCTTTTTGTGCTTAATTTGAGATTAGGAGTTGTTAATTTGGATTAGTATGATTTTGGGTACATATGCCATGAATAATGATTTTATTGTGCTTAAATTCCATAATGAGCAAATGATACTGCCAATAATTGCTATTTCATTTCAGGGACTCTGTACAAAAGGCAAGAGAAGCAGCTCTGGAACATTACACTATAACCAAAGTTCAATTAGCAGGCAAGAACTCTCGACCGAGGTTTGCCGCAGTGAATATCGTGCATTAGCACCAGAATTTTAGATATCCAACCCATAACGGTTTATTCATTCCATTTAGGGTAATTTCATGGGAGGCTGGAAAGAGGGAGGCTGCAGAAGAGAAAGAGAGAAGAGATTCACCATGATCCATTCTCCTTCATCTCCACACACACATTAAACTCTATCTCATCCATTTCACCATCATCTATCCATCTATCATGCCTCAGTCATTTAGACGTAGCTCGATTCCACCATCCATGAGGAGCTAAGCATCTCCATCCTCTTAAAGATGAAGTGAGCCAGAGTTCGAAGTACCGAAAGGGGAGTATTTGCTTTCAATATGTATTTACATTATATATTACTTGGATTCTCAGTTGGACTTTGTAATTTGTGTGTAAATACTTGGTCTCGATTGAGCCAAACTTGGATTATTATGTATTGAGCTGTTTTGTGATCGGCAAATTAGAATGGAGTTCATTTTGCTTATTCAATGAAATCTTGTTCTCTTCATCATCCTTGTTGTGCTTGGTTTTAGAGTCAACAATGTATGGAGTTGATTTTGTCACTTTGCAATTTTCGTACACACACCAAGTATTCTTAAAGGATTTCATGAAATGGAGTTCATTTCATGATATTTCTGACCTATCGATTGTTAGGTTTTTTAATTACAAAACTTAGTAGGATACACTCACTCTGCATAATATTCGCATTGTCGCCGTGACCAGCTTCATTTTTCGTCACAACGCACGTGAATTTTCACAGAGAAATTCTTCTCGGGTGTCGTGCACTGCGACCAAATTTGAATTTCACTGGGGCCAATATTATATTTTGAAGAGAGATTCCTCTTGGGAGTGGTGCATCGCGACTAAAATTCATTTTTGCTGTGGCTAACAAGCTAAATCTTCACTTATGTACCCTCTCGGGTACTGTTCTCCGCGACGTAAATCCATTTTCGCCACAGCCAACAAGCTGAAGCTTTTCATAAATTGCCGAGGGACTATTCTTCAGCACGCCATTAGCCGCCATACCATTGGGATTCACTTCGGTATACCCATTCCCGAGCGTGATGATTACGTTCGGTTTATGAGCAATTTCCCTGATAATGCGATTGCAGAGACTCTATGTCTACATAGGAAGGGTTGGCATACTCCTCGTAGGTTTGAGATGTATATTCATTGATCTGATTGTCGCCCTGAAATGAAACCCTTCATTCACCTTGTTTGTAGCAACATCTTACCCACCAGCGACTTAGTGAACCTTACGAAGAAGCAGGTCTCTGCATTTATATGTTGATGTAGGGGATTAGCTTCAACGTGTGCACACTCATTTATTCTACCCTTCATGAGTTCGTCCTCACTTCCAAAAGCATGAAGGCCATTGTTTTCCCACATCTCATTTCTGACATATTTACCGAGCTAGAGATCCCAGAGTAACGTGAGGATCATCCGTTTACCCGTGTCCCTATTTTTATTTATAAGAGGATCTGTTAGGTTCCCGCACCCCAGCCTAAGCCTTTTATCGATATAGATGATCTTCTAACTAGGAGCCAGGGGCTCAAGTACCGCAGGAACCAGCCATTCATCCAGCGTAGCCAGCCTCCGTCACACTTGAGAGTCTAGCTGCTGATTTACAGCAGTTTAGAGTCTCGATGCTTCAGCAGTTTGAGAGGGAGCGGAGGTATCGTAGGAGGATGGACATGTTGATTGTGCAGAGCTTGCATTTTGAGTTGACTCTAGAGGAGGATGACATTAGCGGTGCAGGACCTTCGGGAGCCAGACCATCTGGAGAGGGCAAAGCAGCGGAGGGGACTGAGAAGGAAGAGGAGGTTGCTACTAAGGTGGATTCAGAGGGAGATTCGACGATGCAGGGGGATGATTAGCTGATTTGCATGTTTTTAATCTGTGTTTGAACTTTGATACAGTTGTGGTTTGAAACTGGATTTTGTTGCTTCAACTGTATATATGATATATGAATGTTTTTCCTATGATGTTTTCCGATTTCATTGCATGCATGAATGTTCGATACTGTTTGCAAATGCCGCGCACCTTGATTGTTAAATCTTTCCTTCCAATCATTGAGGAGAATGTTGATTTAAGTGTGGGAGGAGATTTAGGATTTAGAGTGTTTCCAAGCAATATCTTGATTTTTGACATGCAATTGAAATTTTTGATGGATAATGTTGGGCCATTTTTGTCTAAAAACTTTGGAAATGTTCAGGTTTCTTTAAAATTTTTCGAAAAGTATTGAATTTCCAGAGGAATTGAACTACAATTGCGCTCTCTGACCATTTTCGTCACGATCAACTCCGTTGTTCGTGAAAGTCTTTAAATAAAACAATTCAGTCTCTTAGGTGAGTTTTGTCGCGACCATCTTGTGGTTGAGCCGCGGTGAAAATCACTTGCTCACAGAACTATCTCTCAGGTGTGGTTCGTCGTGACCAACTTTGTGGTTAGCCACGACGAAACTTCATTGTCAAGAAAAATAAAAATATATAAAATATATATATATAGTTTTTGGATTTGAAAATAAAATTTCCTCTCATCCTTACTACCTTTAACATTCCTAAGCAATGTTTATGAAACTATGATTGATGCATGAGTCTAAGGATCAAAGTTTTTGGTTAATCGCATTTTTTGAGTTATTAGCAAATAATAAGCATAGATCAGTTGTAGCTTGACTCTTTGCATTTTTTGTTCTTGAGACTGTTTAATTGAGATATTAGCCTTGTCGTGCAGATAATTTGACCTAATTTCATTTGATTAGAGTGGGTCTGTCTTGATTCGTGATCTCTAAAGCTTGTCTTGATTCTTAATCAAAGCTTTATGATATAATATTTTGTGAAAATGATAGAGGCCTTCATTTCAGAACCTTTCATTTAGCCCAAACAGAAACCCTTCATTATTTTATCCTTTTGCTATCCATTTAAGCCATTTGCTCTTGAAAACCAACATTTGAAAAACTATCCTTTTATATGCACGTTGATGTTGATGTAATTGTGGATTTAAGCTATTCTAAATAAAAATAAAAATAAAAAAAAGAAAAAGAAAGAAAGAAGAAAAGAGACGAAATAAATAGAAAAGAAATGTAATGTTTGAAAATGAATTTCTCTAAAAGTCTTGTAAAGTAGTGACGTGATTATACTCCTTCAATGCTGTGTATTCAAGAACTCCATTTTATTTCATTATTTCATTTCATTATCATTAAACCCCATCATCCACCTTAAACTCTAAAGCCCTCTTGATTCACATTGTATTGATCTTGTGGTAGAGAGGTAAAATAATTACAAGCCTATGGTAGAGATTTGAATAAGCAGACTATGAGTGAAAATTGTCCTTGCATAGTGAGCTGAGAGAGACACTTCTACCTTTTAAGAGGATGTTTCTTTTATTCGGTCTCTTGAATTGAATTCTCTTAGAGTTTGGTTTATAATTTTCTCTACCATTATTATTACTAATTCCTTAACGAATGTTTTTACCAAGTTCTGTAGTCTTGGACTCATGATTAAACTTTCTAGGTGTATTGACCATTTTTAAGTTTACGAAAAGCTTTGTCCAGGAGTACAAAGGTTTAAGTGTGGGGGAATTTGATTAAGCTTTATTTGTATTAGTTTTCTACCTGAATTTCCAGAGTATTGGAGTCAATTTTAGCCCATACACGACCCTTTTTGTGCTTAATTTGAGATTAGGAGTTGTTGATTTGGATTAGTGTGATTTTGGGCACATATACCATGAATAATGATTTATTGTGCTTAAATTCCATCATGAGCAAATGATACTGCCAATATTTGCTATTTCATTTCAAGGACTCTGTAAAAAAGGCAAGAGAAGTAGCTCTAGAACATTTCGCCGCGACAAAACCTTAAGTTCACCACGGTGAATATCGCGTATCAGCACTAAAATTTTACTCCAGATGGAAAATAACCCGACCCAACTTTAGAGATCTGACCCAGAATGGTGTATTCAGTTCATTTACGGTAATTTCATGGGAGGCTGCAGAAGAGAAAGAGAGAAGAGATTCACCATGATCCATTCTCCTTCATCTCCACACAAAAATTAAACTCTATCTCATCCATTTCACCATCATCTATCCATCTATCATGCCTCAATCATCCTGACATAGCTCGATTTCACCATCCATGAGGAGCTGAGCATCTCCATCCTCTTGAAGATGAAGTGAGCCGGCATTCGAAATGTCGAAAGGGGAGTATTTACTTTCAAACTGGTAGTTCTTGTGCTAGCTCCTTATCTTTTTCGGACACTTCATTCAAATCCTGAAGTGATTATATCACATTGGATTCGATCTCCGATGGTTCCTTCTTATCCTGGTCTTCGCCTGGTGTGCTTGGTTTTTCATATTTAGCTAGTCACATTTATTCAAAAATTCATGAATATGGTACATAATTGACTAACATATATCCATAAGAGGCAATCAATGCATAAAATAACACTTAGCTCATGACATATCCACTTCACATGCATATTGAATAATAGTGCACAATATATCAAGTAACAATGCACAATTATTTCAAACAAATTCCCAAATCTTTGCTCTGATACCAAACAAATGTAATACACACTATCTAACCCCTTTAGGTTCATTTTATATCATTATGGAACCATTCTTGGGGCTTGAATAGTTTAAAAAGTCAAAAGCAATCAAATCTGAAAATTTGATTTTTTAAAAGTTACTATTCATTGAATTTTGGCCCAACTTTAAAAATTCATAAATAATTCTAGAAAAATCAAAATTGAGTGGTTCCAATTTTTATTTGAAGCTCATAAGTTCCTATATAAGTAAAAAATACTCATTGGGTCATTAACTTGCCCAATTGATACAGTTTAATGTGCAAAGATGTACTGTTCAATTGGTAAATTTTTCAATTTTCCTAGATTTTTCTTGATTTTCTTTAAACTTTGGAATGCCATAACTTTACAACACAAGTCCATATGCATAAACATGTGAAATCCTTGCTTCAAGCATCACACATTTTCTTCTTACCCTTTGAAGAGCTTGCACCTAACAATGGTTAGTAGGGGAGAGTGAGATTTTTGGAAATGCTAACAGCAAAGTTTACTAACATACATAGAAAAATTGCATGACATGTCTCAAGTTCAAGTAGAAATGTGTAACAATGTAAAATATGTAACAAGCACATATTAATGCATATGGCCATAGCATAACATCACTCATAAGCACATTTCAACAATGTAATAATCATTAACAAGTCATGCACATTCTCAAGATCATTTCAAAATATAGTTAGATAGAGTTAGAAAACTTTGCTACCTTTACTCCCTAATTTCTCTTAGCTTTGTAACCTTTCTTGATCACTTTGGAATTTACTTCCTTTCACCAAAATTTTTCCTACACAATTGACAACATAATGGCCATCAAACACAAGCCATTTCCAAGGCAAATAGAAATGAAATTCTCCCTTAATATCCCTCTTAATCTTAATAAGCCTTAAAACCCTAAACTTGTCCTTAACACTTTCTAATGCTTTCCTAAACTTGTGGTCATCTTTACCCTACACAAAAACTCATTTTGAATCCATTGGAAGCATCAAAATCATCAAAACAACATTCCTTCCACATGAAACAGTTCTGGCCGAGACACTTCCCAAAACAACACAACATGATTTTTCCAACTTTCAACACTTATACCATCATATTCTTGATTTCAAACTCATATTTATGGATGGTATAGCTTGATTTTAACCCTCCCATATCAAATAAAAATTTGGGCAGCACCTCCCCTAATAGTTCATCATTCCCAAGTTTTACAAAATTCAAAAACAAGCTCAA
Source organism: Vachellia pachyceras (assembly GCA_025593235.1). Classification (NCBI taxonomy): domain Eukaryota; kingdom Viridiplantae; phylum Streptophyta; class Magnoliopsida; order Fabales; family Fabaceae; genus Vachellia; species Vachellia pachyceras. The sequence continues at coordinate 12,919 of JANTPZ010115061.1, forward strand.
CCAACCACAATATATACATCAAAAGGCTCCTTACAACACAAGGAGACTTTTACAACCAATCAATGGCTCTAAATCCCTCTCTTTCTCACTTTGCCTCTCAAGAACCCTAAGTATGAAACTTGATAAAGAGAGACCAAATCGAAATTTCAATCCATGGAAATGGTAGAGGAGAGCACAAGGAAGAATTTCATGTATAGCTTTAGGTAGATTCTCCTCTTACCTTGGATTTCTCAAGAGCTTTTCTCTTCTTCTTGCTTGGAGAAAAGGTGTCTCTTCCTATCTATTTTGCAGCTGAAGAAGTCAGCCAAATGGTGGTGTAAGAGAAGGAAAAATGGTTAATAAAAATTCCATCTAAAAAGATTAAGGGCTAAGATTAATCCTTATTTATTAAGTATAATCTAAGGGTTGAAAATGATGCCACACACGTGACATTTTCTTAACTCTCATTAGGTCCTTAAAAGTGACAATTATGGCTGTAACTAGATGGTTAAAATCTGGATTGATTAACCAAACTGGATCCCATTCGGTTACTTTTACCGATTACACTTTTTACCGGTAAACATAACTTTATTCCGGTAAATCGTTTTCTACTTTCCTGGAGATATTTTCTTCCTCATTTAATCTCTATACTTTCCTCTTGAATATGGAAAATTATAATCCCCAAAATACCCCTTGATTTCCTCAAATTTTACAGGATTATTTTATCTTGTTCAAACCCCTGAAAACGAGCCATCCGAGGGCAAAATACTTTTAGGGCCTTAAAAATTTCTACATTTTTCACTGATACTCAAGCCCTTTTTCTTTTTCCAAAATTCCCTCTAGATTTTTTAAAATCAATTTTTGAAATCAATTATATTTCGGGATTTTTGGGTCTTTTCCCGATTTATTGGAAAATCGCCTTAATCATATACTAGTCAATAATTTTATTAAATACTATAAAATTCACTGAATTTTTCCATATTTTTGTCTCAAATTTTTTAGAGCTCCTAATATCTTAAATGATTATTTTCCCCCTTTTGCCCTTCAAAATTATATAGACAGAAATCTAGACCAAATCTGGAAAATCCGTGATTCGCGGTTGTGATTAGTGAGTCGAGCTCTGTCTATTAGGCATCTGTAAATTTTTGGTCAACAGTTGACTTTTGAATTTTGAATTTGACTTTGACTTTGTCAAATGACCAAAATGCCCTTCCGTTTTCTCATATTTACCATTTTGCCCTTACTTTCTCTAATTTTCCGAAATTCCCATTTTACTTACTTTTAAAACTGAAAGACCTTTATGCCCTTGGTCTTTTTGTTAAATGACGTGTCATTCCCAGAAGGTCACCCATCCTCACATTACTCCAGGATGAGGACGTTTAACTTTGGAGTTCCTACGGAATTCCATCCATAAGGCCAGATCTGACTTTGCGTCATCCAGCCCATAACCTTTATTTCTTTAAGTACTATCTATCTCTGACTTCAAATTCACTTCATAATTATCAGATTAGCATTTATTTCAGTTAGTAGTAAAATCATGGATATCACAACATTTTTTTAGATTTTGTCAGGGGCAAGGAATCCTGTTGAACTCTAAGGACTTCTAGGGGTATTTTGGGAAAAGAAAATTTGCCATATGAATAAGGAAGATGTGGAGATGAAATGAGGAAGAATACATCTTGAGAAAAATAGAGAAAGATTTACCGAAGTAAAGTTACTTTACCGATGTAAGTTGTAACCTGATTTAGTAACCGGATAGCAATTGGTCCAGTTAACCTAACCAAGCTTCTAGAAGCTAGTTACCTTCATCAATTGCCCTTTATGAGAGCCAATAAGAGCAAGACAAGTGGAAAAATTGTGGCCCCTAAATCCAACTTGTTTTGCAAGAATGAATCTTGACCTTTGGATGAAACTTGGAAACCAAGAATTAATTCTAGTCTTAAGATCAAACTTAGTTTGCAAGAATTAATCTTGGCCGTTCATTTTTGTGGGAGATTAATATAAGAAAATTTTCTCTCTTCTCTCCCCTCATTTGGCTAAATCTCCCTTCCCCTTCCAAGAGCAAAGTGACACCATTGAAGAACAAGCAAGGAAGAAGAAAAGCTTCTCAACGTAGCAAGGTAAAGCATCAAACAACCAAACCTACACATTTTCCTAAGCTTTGCAACCTCCTCCACACTTCTATTGGTTTAATTTCTTAATTAATCCTCTCTTTTGGAAAATGAAAAGTTAGGATTCGTGAGTATGAAAGTGAGAAAGAGAGGGGTTTATATGAAATAATAGGTTGCAAAACACTCATTGTGTGTTAAGTAGTAGTTTGATGTATAAATTGGTTTGATTTGATTGTTGTTTGAAATTTTGGAAGCTCCAAGTTTAGGGGAGATGCCTTCCAAGTGTTTATTGGATGGGGAAGAGTTGTGTTGAGTTAGATATTGCATGGAAAGATGTTTGAAAGCAAGAATATACAAGTATACATGAGAAAAGAAAAATCCAAACTCCCTTCTATTGTTCTGTTTTTGGTGGTAAGTTCAAAAAGTAATAGGGGGAGTGGGATTTTGATGATTTGGATGCTTCAAATAGCTTTAAAATGAAAAATTTTGTACGTTGAAAGTGAGCAAGGGATTTGGGAAGCCTTTGAAATCATAAGAACAAGTCTTAAAGTTCTAGAGTTCTTAAAAAGTACAAAGAGAAGAACTGTTGCATTTTTGTAATTTTTATGGCTTGGGTTGGCTTGAAATTGCTGGTTATGATGTTGTATGATGACTAGGAAGTTGAGAAACTAAAGAGCCTATTGAGGAAAGTTCATCAAGAAAGCTTTGAAATCTAAGGAGAGTTAAAGGAGCAAGGTATTAAAACTACTAACTTTGAACTATTGCTTTTATGAACTTGTTGCGAATGGTGAATGATTTTGTGATGAATGAACTTAATGTATGTGTATGATATGTGACTTTGATTGCTATGGTCATATGCATGATATTATGTAATTGAACATGTCACATGTATTTTGATCATACACACATGATAAAACCATGTCATGCACATTCACAAGTTTGTTAGCCAGTTTTGTTATTAGGATTTTAAAAAATCTCATTATCCCCCAATTAGCCATTTTAGGTGCAAGCTTAAGAAAGGGTAAGGGCAAGATGATTGATGATTAAAGATGACATGATGTTGTGCTTTTGCTTGATGAACTATGTAATATGATTACATAATATGTTAATTGTTTTCAAGTTTATGTAACCCTAAACACCTACATGTTAAATGAGTGAATATGTGTATATACATGCATGATCATGAGCAAGTGAGTTAAACAAGTTAAGCATGTATGGGGAGGAGTCTAGAAATGGTAAAAGAGCTTTACCAAATTTTTAGAAAAGAAAGTTTTGAGAAAGAAGGTTTCCAAAATCCCTTAAAGGAACCTAAATTTGAGCAGAGATGAAAAACAACAAACTAATTCTAATCAAATTGAAACTTTCCAGTTAAATATTTCATATGGTAATCTTTAAAATGAGACCAAGATCATCGAATTTGGACAGTTGTACAAAGAGTTAGGGTTTTTAAATTTAAGGGAAAAACCTGAAAAAATGAAAAATGACCATATGAACAGTGTATTATCAATTGGGAAAGTTTTTGAGCTAATGAGTATTTTTCCTCTGTAGACAAGGTTATAAGCTTCATATAGAAATTGGATCCACTTAGTTCCAATGTTTCTGGAAATAATTATGAATTTTCAAAGTTGGACCAGAAGTCTGGAAAATTGACCAAATGAATAGTAACTCGGGTGGAAATTTTTAATTTAACTTCTTCAGTCAATTTGAGCTATCTAAGGCCTAAAGTGTTTTATTAATGACATAATATGAAGCTAAAGAGGTTAAGTTAGAGGTGTCACATTTAGTGGTATCAGAGTAAAAGTTTTGGGCATATTTATGCATTAGTTGTGCCTTGTTGATGAATGATGTTTATTGGCTTTGTGACCTGTGCTTGAATGTTAATCTATATGTGCTATATGTGTGATTGAATGAATGAATGAATGAGCAAAGGTAAGAATGGGAGACAGTAGCACAGAAGTCACACAACCGTATCAACATGGTACTGGATGTGAGACATGTAATATCCACACCCCAGAGGTAAGCTTATACTCTAAACCATCAGTGAATCAAGATGATGATATCATTGGATATGCCCAAAAAACTGCTGAGTCTAATAGAGTTATCAGTAGAGTTTTCTCTGAAAGAGAGGACATGATATGATGTCTGGCTAAGAGAATTTCTGGGGAGGCCATTATGACCATGGTAGCAGAGGACTATCCGAGAAGGAGAAGGAAGCTTGTGCCCTTCGTTTGAAACATATTTTAATGATCTGGTTTCATCTCATGGTTCGAATGAGGAGCAAGAGCAACCTAAAGATTCGAACGTAGATCATGGAACATGTGTAGAGAAAAAGATTCATAAGGGGACAAGAGATAATAGAACTGCTCCTTTAAAACGTATCTTGGAAGCGAACACTAACGGAGTCCGAGAGCATACAACTCTGCAAGGGCGATGTTTTCACCTACCATGGTGCAGAGGTTTAAGGTTTTCACCTAGCATGGATCCAGAGGTTTAAGATTCATTTGGATTTAGTTTGCTATTTTTCATCACAACTCAAAGATTGGAAACTTTCAAGGGTTTTAGATCCCCTATTTCAAAGGTTTTCCTTTCTCAAAAATGTTTGTAAAGCCTTTATGCCACACTAGCTCACTTCACATGATCATACATAAAAATTTAAATATATGCACATCACCAAGTAGGGGTTTAAGGTTTTACATTAAGTCCAAAACACATAGACATATACATGAAGTAGCATAATGTAAATAGGCAAACAAAAGGTAACATAATGCCTCTTTTATTCCTCAATCACCTAGCTCTTACCCTTGCTTGAGCTTAAACCTAAGAATTGTTAGTTGAGAGTGAGATTTCAATGAAATCCTAATAGCATAACACACTAACGCAAGTACAAATATGCATGACAAATCTTTACAAATAAGTGTGAGATTAACATAGTATGAAATGTCCAAACTAGATAATGATATGCATATGGCCATAACATTTAAAATCACATATTCCTACACTCATCATCACAACTTTTCAACATCAAGTCATGCACAATTCAGAAAACATTTTCATTACAACTTTAATATTGAGTTAGGAGTTTTGCTACCTTTGATTCTTAACTTGCTCTTGACTTTGATAGCTTTCTTTCTTACCCTACCAAGAATGCACTTTGATGGTTCACTTTCCTATACACAATATAATGGTAAAACCTTCAATTCCAAGTCATTACCAAGCCATGAAACTTATGAAAACTCAACAAATTCCCTCATGAACATTTTGAACCCTAGAACTTACAATCTTATTCATATGAATTCCAATGCTTAACCAAAACTTTTTTTCACTTTCACACTACACAATTTTTCATTCTAAGCTAATGGAAGCATAAAAAATTATGAAAATCACACTCCTTCTACTAGTTCCAGATCTGGCCGAAAATCAAAATCAAGAGGAACAAAGTGATTTTCAAACTTTCTTCATATGCGATAGCTTATTCTTGTCCAAATTAAAACACTTCTCATGGATTATTTAACTCAAAAACACATCTTCCTCATCAAATCACAATTTGGACAGAACCTCCCCTCAATCTTCATCATTCCAAAAATTCATACAAACAACAAACCAAAGCAATATATACATCAATCAACTCCTTACCATTTCTTTAAATCCCTTTGTTTCTGTAACACTCCTTATTTTCCCCTATTACATAATATTAGATCTCTATTGAACCACTTTAAGGCCTTGGATAACTCAAATTGATCAAAGAAGTGAAAAAAAATCAAAACGGAGTTACTGTTCATTTGGTCAATTTCCAGATTTCTAGCCCAACTTTGAAAAATAATAACTAATTCTAGAAATATCAAAATTGAGTGGTTCAAATTTCTATTTGAAGCTTATGAAGTGATCTATAGGGAAAAATACTCACTGGTTCCAAAACTTGCCCATATGATACAGTTTATCCCATGAAAATCACTGTTCATTTGGTAACTTTCCAGTTTTCCAGATTTTTCTCTTAAATTTGAAAAATCATAACTCCTTGTCTACACATCCAAATTGAACAAAATTTGGCTCATTTTAAATCTTAGGATGTGTGCTATTTAAATGGAAAGTTTTAGCTCAATCGGAGTTCGTTTGCTATTTTCATCATCAAATGAAAACAGTGCAGTTTCTAGGATTTTGGAACCCTTTCATTGAGAACTTACTGTCTAAAATTTTATTAAAATCTCTTTTGATCATTTTTAAACCTCTCTTATTGCATGCCTAACCTATCTACTTATTTTGAATATATTCATGCATGCATTCACATATGATCACTATTTATCATATAGGGTTTAGTTTACATAACTACAACAATCCTCAACATAAACTTCAAACATCATACATAATTTCCACAAGTAAGATCATCATAATATGCCATCTTCAATCACCATAACTTTGCTCTTACCCTTACTTGTGCTTGTACCAACATGGTTGGTTGGGGGATAATGTGATTTTTGGAAATCTCAATAGCAAAACTTTCCAACACACTTTATAAAATTGCATGACAACTTTCAATATAAGTGTGATTTCATGAAATGTGCAACATGTAATAATTAAATGCATATGGCCATAACACACAAAATCACTTATTCACATTTCAATCATCATAAATTTTCAATAGAAGTCATGCATAAAATCATACATGCTTTCAAAGCAACTTAGCTTAAGGTTCGAAGGTCTTTCTACCTTTTGTTCTTAACTTTCCCTTAACTTTTATGCTTTCTTGATCACATGAGAAATTAATTCCTTGCACCAAACCCTTGCCTACATAATACACAACATCATGGCCATTAAACATAAGCTATTTCAAGGCAAGAATCAATTTAAAACTCTATTAAACATTCTCTTGAACTTCCTTGCTTTAAAGAGGGTTTTAACTTGTCATATTGATTTTTAATGATTCCTAATTCCTTGGCTCACTTCATCCTACACAACTTCTTATTTTAAAGCCAATGGAAACATTAAAATCATCAAAAACTCACTCCTTCCTGCACTTTTCAGATTTGCACGAAAATTGCCAAAACATGATTTTTCAAACATTCAACTTATATACCATCATATTCTTGATCTCAAACTCATTTCAATGGATTGTAAAGCTTGAATTCAACTCTTATACCTCAAATAAAAATTTTGGGCAGCATCTCCCCTTAGGGTTCATCATCCCAAAATTTACAAAATTCAACAAACAAGAGCCAAACAACCACAACATATACACCAAAACACTCCTTACAACACAAGGAGTCTTTTACAACCAACCATAAGTTCTAAATCCCTCTATTTCTAACTTTTGCTCTCAAGAACCCTAAGTATCAAACTTGAGAAAGAGAGACTTCATCAAACTTCCAATCCATAGAAGTTGTAGAGGAGGTTGCAATGATCAAGAAAAGGTATAGGTTTGGATGGAAGAAGCTTTTACCTAGGATTTTCTTGTGATTTTTCTTCTCTTCCTCCTCCTTAAAATGATGCCATTTTCCCTTCTCTGGGCTGCTGAATTTCGTGCAGAAATGAATGAGAAAGAAGAGGAAAAATCTATTTTAATGAAATCACAAAGTTGATCTAAGGGTGTAATATCCACCTTTTCTGTAAACTGACATAGATGCCAAATCGATAGTTATAAGATTAGACAAGGCCCAGAAATAAAAGTACAGAAAAAGGAGATGTCAGTGGAATTAAGAGACCCTGATCAGATTAGTCCTAAGGTTTTGAGATTTCTAAAAATATAAGCCAGGGACATAAATGTCATTAAGTATAAAGACCAAGGGCAATATGGTCATTGGATAAAAAGGGCTGAACCAGTAATCAAAAGTCAAATTAGAGGCCATGGATAGAAAGTACGAAAAAAGTTGATGTTGTTGGGCCGTAAGTCGTAGAATCAGATTTGGCCTGGTGGATAAAAGTCGGAAGGAAAAGTGAAGTTAAGCGTGCTCACCCTAGGGAAATTTTATGATGGGTGACCTCTGGGAAGTTGCCTCAAGAATCAGAAACCAAAAGGTCAAGGGCCAAAAGGTCATGGGCAAAATGGGAATTTATGAAAAGTTAGACTGTGAAAGGGCATTTTGGTCATTAAGAGAAAGTGTAAGGGCATTTTGGTCATTTGACAAAGTCAAAGTCAAAAAGTCAAAAAGTCAAATAGTTGACCAAAAATCAGAAAAATCCACAGATGCCCAAAAGATAGAGCAGAACTTACTGATTACCAGAGATTCAACCGGTTGTTGAAATTCGGTCTGGATGATGAATTATGGAATTTCAAAGATTTGATGATTGAAAATATTTATTTAAGGTATCAGGAGTTCTCTAAGACCAGAAACCAGAGTCTAGAAAGATTCAGTGAATTTTATAGTATTTTACAAAATTATTGCCCAAAGTACGATTAAGGCGATTTTCCTGAAAATGAGGAAAAAGGCCCAAAAATCCCAAAAAATACAATTTATTGCAAAAATTAATTTGGGACATTTGGAAGGTATTTTGGGGAAAAGAGAAGGGCTAAAATATCAATGAAAAATATAGAAAATTATAAGGCCCTAAAAATGCTTTATTATAAAACTGCTCGTTTTCAGGAGTTTTCGGCAGGATAAAATAATCCTGTTAATTTTGGATGGATTAAGGGATAAATTGAGGATGATGATTTTAATATATTCAAGAGGGAATTGTGGAGATTAAATGAGGAAGGAAACATCTCCAGAAAAGTAGAAAAAGATTTATTGGAATTAAGTTACTT
>JANTPZ010115062.1:0-20131 GCA_025593235.1 Vachellia pachyceras
AGTGCTCGAGCATTGGCAATGTTTCATGCCAATACTTGAAGTGTTCACTAAGAGCACAGATTAAAACCTCATTTTCAAAACCCGATGCTCGAGCATTGACTTCCAATGCTCGAGTATTGACAATACTTTATGTCAATACTTGGAGTACTACATAAAACTCAGTTTAAAAACCAACACTTTGAATAAATACTTGAGTGTTCTTTTGAAGCATTGAATCAGAAAACATTTTGCAATCTTTTAAATTCTTTTTAACATAAAACCCATTTCGTTTTGTTATCATTAAAACAAGGTATCAACACTCCTAAACTCACGACTTGCTTCTGCTTCCGTACATTGTTGTTTTGCTTTCCTTTATGTCTTCTCCATCCATCAGAAACATTCACTGCCTTATCCCATCAAAAAATAATAATAAAGATAAATACATATATATATATATTAGTGTGTGTGGCTTGGTTGTTATTGTGCGTGTAGTGTGTGTGTGTATATATATATATGAAAAGATGTTGATTTATACACGCCTTGTACCACCCAATATTATATATATATGTAAAACTATGCACGTCTTGTACCTCTCAATATATATTATATATCTATATATACATATGCAAATGTAATTGTAAATTCTGTTTGAAAATAATAATAATAATAATAATAATAATAAAATAAGTAGATATCTATATACACACTTATGTCCCAGTGGCCTAGACTCATACATAGTGTTGTGTGTGTCCAATAGCCTGGACACATACATATATATATATGTTTTTTACTTTTTTAAAAAAGGGGTACCTAGTGCTGTGTGTGTTTATACACTACCAAAAAAATACCATTTAGCAACAGAAAATTTGTCACTAAATGTTTATTTTCCATCACTAAAATGAGGGTTACTAATATTTTCCGTCTCTAAATGGAAATTTTATAATGGAAAATAGCCATTTAGCAATGGATTTTTCCATCGTTAAATGACATTTTTTTGTAGTAATATATGTGTGAGTGATATATATATATGTGCATGTGTCAGTGAGGTGTGTGCATATGCGTGTGAGGTACTTCAAAAAAATAATATTATCTTTATATTTTAAATTTGAATATAAAAAATTATAATAATAATAATAATAATAATAATATTGTTATTTCCACTACTTTATTATAATTATTATTTCCTTTCTCTCAAACAACTTGAAAAAAAATCATACAAGAGATTGTCCCATATAAAATATTTTGTCTAATATGAATAAATAAGGTAACTTATATCTTTGACTAATATATGGGTGTAAAGTGTAGTTTTAGGTATTTAGATTATCTATGAAGCGACTTTTTGAATGGTTAATTAATCTATTAATAGAAATTATTGTGTATGATTTTTGTAAATTCTCATTGAGAACTTTGAAGTGACTTTTGTGTGTTTACCTGTAAGTTAGGGAGTAACAGGTAACTCAGAATATTCTTCCATATACTTATGAACCGCATATAATTAAATTGTGATTGAACTATATTTTATGCATTTTTGGACTGAATTACATAGATTCAAATATTTAAGGTTTTCCAATATATAATTTGGCATGAAAATTTTTATAACTATCATGGCGGTTGCATTGTGATTTGGTTGGGGTAAGTAGGAGAAATTTGTATAGTGATATTTTTATCACATAATAAGTCATCACTCGATATACAGTGGATGTCATTTGTTAGGGCCCCTTTACTCATGTTTTCCCTTTGGCTAGGATTGCATTGGAATTGTGGAACATGTGACACCTCCTTGATTTCTTTAAAGGAAGGGAGCCATAGTCCATACTTGAGCTCTACACATTTGGCAAGGTGTATCTTAAGAAACTAGTAAGCTTAAGACAATCCAGTTATATAGATAAGTTTATGTTAAACCATGTGTTAGCCTATGGCTCTAGTCAGCGGAATAAGGATGGATGGTGATATAAGGATGGTTACATATTGCGTTATTATGCAGTATTTGTGATGATAATGATTGTGAGTTACATAATTATAAAAAATATATTAAATTGTTTATATAATGATCTTTATATATACAAGTGTATTTGTAACTCAGTTATTTCTTTTAAATTGTATGATGTCTGCTTGTATGTGACAGAAACTTTCAGTAGTTACTGGGGCGTGGAATTTCATCATGTTATATTAACATTTTTCATGTGATTGTTCTAGTAGGCAGCAAGGGAATGCACCTATGGAATGAGCATTTATGGCTCTCTTATGCCCTTAGCACATGCTATAATTTTAAATTGCCATGACTCTAAGACTTCTGCATTTTATTTCTATTTACTCTGATATTTTGGGATGATTTGTATTGCTATTAGTTATGTGTATTTTGACTAGATTGATTATATATTTTAATGAATTGATGTTGGAAATCCTCATTATTTATATATGGCAAAACTTCATTAAGTATTTCAGTTCAAAATTTGGGGTGTTACACTCCAATCACTTGATTCAAAGGGCGATTGCGAATGTACTTCCATGATCTAGGTTTAAGGGTTTGAAGATGTTTATCTTATGGATCTTTCTCAGAGTTATGAGATGAGTGATCATCAGGTGAACTATATTTATTGAGTTTTTCAAACCTTTTTGAAATTGTAACTTCATCATCATTAATTGATGGCTTTATTTGAGACTGTTTCAACAAACACCATATGCATTGATTCTTCAACCACACATATGAATTTGTCGAAGACTTTGTAAGCCTTACTCCATCATTGAGCCTTTTCCAACAATTAAATATATATATAAAGGAATAAAGATGGTATTAGAAAAAATATATTTTCTTAATGTACGTATGTTCGGTGTTCGCATGCTAGAACTGATTTAGTACATGATTATATGAGCTCTTAACAGTGAGTATCACAGTATAGGAGGATTGCATGTATTATTCATTAATCACTGACATTTAATTCCATTCCATCATCAAGCCTTTCCAACAATACAACCCTTATAAAGAACATTTGATTCACAAGACCTTGTTGAATTTGAGTAGTGGAGATGTAGGAAGTTTCAAGCTTATGGTGAAGCCTAGACTAGATGGCTTTGAGATAAATAACCCGTGTTGATGAAAGTTAGTGAAACACTTTTCCGGTAAGGAATCTCACCTGTCATCTACATTCTATTAGCATGGATTGGTGTCATTTTTTTTTTGAAAAATAATAGTACTTAAGACTCAATCTCATTCCATTATTTTTCCTAAAGTGCAAAAAGTGAGTGTGCAGAAATTTGACAAATCTCTATATATGAAATAAGTGTACATAATAACCTTATTTGAGCTTAAATGTGTTAATTAGAAGTTAATTTTGTTAATGAGTGATTATATGAATTAAATGTTAATTTTGATATCTTTTATCATTACTTAAATTCTCTAAATGTTTATCATTGTAATTGCATGATATTATATCATATTTTGGTTTAATGTGTAGGACATTTTGGGGATTAAATGCTGTATGCAACATCTCTTTTTTTAAAAAAAAATATATGAAAGGCTGCCACATGTTATTAGAAACATGTGCAGAGGATAAAATGAATGGTGATGGTGATAAATCACCATTAGCATCAATACTTTGATTTAAAACAAAATAGCATGGCGAGCACGGTAGAGGGATATAGAAAGAATGTGCATGTGGTGTACAAGTAGATGTTTAAAAAACAGAGAGAGTGTCAGTCGATGCAAGTGGGTAGGGGTATTATACCCCTACCCCTGTTCATTCATAAGAAGAGAAAGAGGGTAGGGTGATAGGAGAGAAAGAGAGCTAGGGAGATAAAGAGAGAGGAGGCGCTAGAGTAAGAGAGAGAGAGAGAAAGGCCCATGAAGGAGTTTTCTAGTTTCAATGTTCTACTAGTGGGATTATTTAAGTAAAATGTTTTATTTTCATTAAGCTCCTTTTTAAACGTTGTTCTAAATATTTTTTTCTTTCTATTGGTAATAATATTATGTTGATTGGGAAATATTTTTGGACTCAAATATTTTTCATGTTGAAGTTTTATTAGCAGAAGATCATATATTAGTAAAGTGATTTTTATTATTGTTTTATGTGAGAGTAGGATTATTATTGATATCTTAATTATTTTTGAAAGTATTTATCTATTTTGTTGCTATATAAGGTTTCTAATATACAATATATTTGACCGATTTAAAGAGAGTTAAATATTTTATTTGAGATTTTGGAAGTAATAATAAATCTTTAATAACTTAAGTATTTTATTTGAGGCTACTAGAGATAATAATAAATTTTTATGAGTTAAATATTTTATTTGAGGTTTAAAATTTTAAAGTTAGAATTTTTGGTGCAAAGTTATTTTTAGATATATTGATGTGTTGGAGGATTTTTTTTGATAAAATGATATATTTGGTAAATTATTAAAGATTTTGTTTTATAAGTATTTTGAGTTCTAAATATGATTTTGGCATAAATATAGATATATATAAATTTTAACATGGCCTAGAGCGATATTGAAAACTCCTGAGAGGTTTAAATCCCTAAGTTATTATTTTTATCACTTAAATTAGTTTTTAAACTATGGTGATAGCATTGAACTGTGTAGATTAATTGGTGACTGGACTATATTTGATTGCTTAATTATCAAGGCTAGTGGGATTTAGCTTGGTTGATGTAATCAGGATTAATTTCTTTTATATGCTTGTTGTGGACTGTAAGATGTTTTCTAAACCTTACTTTCTTTATGAAAAAAATTTAATTGTGATTTAGAAAATTGTACATATTTTTATATATGGAATTTGTTTAGTGAAGCAGTGTATTTTTAAATTGTGTATGAGTTTTTTGTTATATATGGGATGTTGTGACATTTGTGATTAATGATATGAATATGGCATTGGAATTGTATGGATGAGGGGTGTGCATTATTGTGGGGTTATTTTAGGATGAATAAATAGTGGTGAATTATTGTGCCTCTTAACTTTTGCTGATCCTTACTGGATTTAAGCTAAGTTGATGTGGGTGAACACCTCCTTACCTTGGCCTGTTGCAAGTGGTATGGGAGTGGAGTAGTGTTCTTGAAGTGACTAACCAGCCGTTGGCCAGGTATACTAGCACTGATAAGTTGTACCATGTCCAGAAATTATAGGCGGAACAGGTGGATAGGGGATTAATTGCTTTTGATAAATATTATGTTATGGAATTATTATATTGATAAACTTGCTTCTCTTATTTGCATTCATATCTTGCATATGTTAGAAATTTATTTTCATTACTAGACTTTATATCTCATCCCGTGGTTATTACATTTTTTCAGGCGAAACCTCTAATTCTGCTATAGGCCAAGGAAAGCAACAATATGCATAAATATTAAGCCTTGTAGGCCCCTTTTTGGTATTGATATTGTATTGAATTTTATATTGCCATATACGTGTTGGGATTAGAACAAACAAACGCAGCGGAAGAAACAAATTTCAAAAATTTTCTAATCCCTGTTTTAGATATATCAAAGGCGTTTAGATAGAGTAGTTAGGATAATACTTTATTTTTGTAGTTCCTCAATTCACAACAAGCAATAATCTTTTAGTAGTTATTAGAAATCCGATCTCTAGGAGCCAACCTTCTTTGATCGCCTCCCTTTACTGATATCCACGTGAATAGTCCCCAACAATGGCAGTGTGCTAATGCCCTTTGTTTCACTCTCTCTGGGGTTTTAATGGCTCACTCAATCAAATTCGAAAATTGCTTCCTTTCTATTGCTCATAAATCCTTATATTTATAGAACTCGTGGAGTGTATCATAATTCAAGATTAATCTTTGTTAAACTTAAAATTTGAATTCCAAAAGATATCCAAGATTAATCTTTATTAATCTTGAAATTTGAATTTCAAAAGATATTCAAGATTAATCTTTATTAATCTTGAAATTCAAATTTTAAAATTTAAATTATGAAATTTGAATTCTAAAATTTGAATTTGGATTAATCTTGATTTGATTAGATCATATATATTTAATTAATCCAAATAATGAGTCAACGATTTTATCTTAATTTATCTTTATAAATTAAATCAATGATAGTTATTCAATTTATCAAATAAATTAAATGTTAAAACTGACATACGTTAACATTATCTATATAATATTAATGTAATTTTGAATTTATATATATAATATATATAATTCGAAAAACCCTAGAATTAATGCTCATGTTTGGCTATTCTTGTATGTGACCCTATAGGTCCATATGAAGTTAGCAGTGGGCTAAACTTAGCACTAGCCCACAAGTCGTAAGTGGCCTCTAGCAAGACGTTACGACTACCCAAATCACATGAGGATCGTTAATACGACATAACCTTTCATGTAACCACATCACATCCCTTTTATCATGCAGAAATACATTAAATGGAGAAAATACATTAAAAAAATAATGTTTAAAGTTCAATGATTAGCCCATATAGCACAGTTTTCAACAATAGGGTCCGTTATTATATATCATGATACATTGTATTTTGGATTGGAAAGGAAAACTTGTGGGCACTGTGTTATTTGGTGCATTATTTGTGCTAATTGTATTAGATTTTATGAGACATTCTAGTGACGAATCATGTGTCCAGGATCTGGGGTGCTTTACTAAAGAAAAATCGCTTCTGCATAACTCTATCGTTAATTAATTATTTTGGTTAAAATTATTGGCTGTTATTGGTTCTTTTCATTGTAAAGGAATATATAAACAAGGACCCAAATTGAACAGTGGCTCAAAATGAAGAAACCAGCTGAAAGATCTGAATTGACTAGGAAATAACCAGAAAGATAGCTGGCAACAAACTAAAAAAACTAACAAACTTTAATACTTCTATCACTTTCCTTTCAGACATTCATTGTTCTCCCTTTTTTTCCAAATCTCATCTCATCCATCCCTCTATTTTCACTCCGCCCATCATTGACTCTGCCCATCACTGACTTCACGTCCCTTCCTCCTTCTCTCATACTCGATAGCCATCATCTTCGGTTTCCATCATGGCTTGTTGTGGAATCATGAAGATTGTCACTGTTGCTGCAACCTTCACCATGTCTAGCTGATCCCTTTGCTTCCTTGGGAGTTATGACTGAGCCAGAGCCTTGTTTTGTCAGGGAGTTCATTGTTCTTCATTGAGTCATTCTTTTTGGATTTAATTTCTGAACTAATGATGTATTGAGTAGACTTAATGTTTGATTTAGATTTGTCACCTCTACTAGTTCAATTAATTTAATCGGATTACATACTTAGATGATAAACTCTTGTTACAAAGTAGCTATTGTTCCAATCATTAGCTTGATTGAGGTTTTAATTGATTAATAGTAAATAATTCATAAGTAATGTTGATTGATGTTATTTTTTGAAGTGGTTGAGTAATGTTTGTTTGATTTCTTTGTGGAATTAGTGTGAGGAAATTGCTATTGGAGATTTAAGTGAACTCATATATTTGGGAAGGTAATGAAGGCAGATTCATAAGTTCCTAGGGAGCATTTTTGTGATTAATCCACTTCCTTGCGTTCATTTCACCATATTCCAAATTCATAAGAAAAATAAATAATAGTTTAGACAATGAAGTTAATTCAGATTAGGATGACTGAACCATTTTCCTCATAACTTTGTGACTTAATTTGCTAATTAAATACCTAAAGTCACTTAAACTCCTTAGTGATCGACCTTGAGGTTATGACACTATTTGCGTAATTTTGAGTATTAAATTTGACATTTGAATGATAAGAGATCACTTTCCCTTCCTTGACTGCATATGTTCCTTCATATGTTATTTCCATTGCTTCCCACACGTGTCTGCCTTATGGAAGAGTGCATATTCTGAAGAACTCATCTTCATTTAAGGCAACCTGCAACATCAAAACAACTTTTCTATTAAGGAGTACTTTCTTAGAATCTTGTTCAACAAACTCTTTTTGATTTTTAGGAAAAAGTTTGTCATCTACTTTCTTTTGTGGCATATAATTTCCTTGTTAAAAAAATCTCACAAATATAAGTTAGTAGCCAAAATATAATTTTGAAACTTTATCTTTTATAATGAGAAATTTTAACTATTAAAAGCTGGAGCTCTAGTGATGGAAGCTCCATCACTTATAATTTGTTCGTTGAATCCTGCCAGTGATTGCTCTTGAGGCTGTTAAGTCTGTTGATACCTTGTTTTGATGATAACAAAATTATGCTAAGAGTTTGTAAAATGATTTTTTAAGTCTCAAGTTTCAAAGTTTTGATTCAGTGCTTCTTGAAAATACTTGAATGTTTTTTTCAAAGTATTGACAGTACTCGAGCAGTGGTATTCAATGCTCAAGCACTGCAAGTTTTAAACTTAAGAAAATTTAGTGCTCCCAAGTAATACTCCAAGTATTGACATGAAGTGTTGTCAATACTCGAGTATTGGAATGTGGTACTCGAGCACTGTGTTTTGAGAATAAGTTTTTAAACTATACTCTGAGTAAACACTTCAAGCATTGGCATAGAGTAATGCCAATGGTTGAGTATTGCAAGTCAGTACTTGAGCATTAGGCTACAACAGGGCTTACAAACAATACTGCAATGAAGTACTGCAAGTATTGGCTGACAGCATAGCCAATGCTTGAGCACTGTATTTCAGCACTCGAGTGCTTACTGCTATTCTCAACACTGTCAGACAACACCTCCAGTATTGGCTGACAGCATAGCCAATACTTGAGCGCTGCAAATGCAGTACTCAAGTGTTGAGTTCTCTATTAGTGTTGTCAAGTAATACTTCAAGTAAAAGCTTCCAGCAGAGCCAACACTCGAGCACAGGTTAACAGCATCGAGTGTTGTGACCTAACCCTCATCACTGCAAGCATTAACTGAAGCACTGTCAATACTCGGGCACTAGCTTATGCTTGAGCATCAGGCTGAAAATTTTTACTGTTCACCAATACTCTCTGATAATGCTCCAGCATTCACTTCCAGCATTTATAACACTCGAGCATCATAATCTAGCACTCGAGTATTATAAATTCTCAAAACTTATATTCCAACACTGGAACAGAATGCTCGAGTATTCATTGGAAGCATTATCAATACTCAAGTACTGAGATTTCTTACTGAAGTATTTGATTCTTTTTCAAACACTTTCATGCATCACTCGAGTAGCAAGTTAAAGTATTGAACTTCTCTTTGAAAATTTTCAAACAACACTCGAGCATTGTGAAAGTTATGCTCGAGCATTGCTACTCTGATAGCTTGATGTCTGACACTCTCAACCTATGCTATACACCTACTTTCCTTATCTGTGTACCGATATTTTTGAATATTAACTACTCTCATAAATGCAGAAGCTTGGAACATTTAATGAGGAAAGAAGCACAAATCTGAGGCACGAAGACTTTAACGTTCTTCTGCAACATTCACCGTCGTCTACATCAGTAGCATTAAATGCCATTAATGGAGAATCCAAATGGTCGACGTTAAGAGTAACGGCTATTAAATGGAGTCTAACGGACATTGAAGAAATTCTCAGCTGTAAAAGGAGAAGCATTCAATACAGAGAACAAGCGAGAACAAATATTCTGAGCATTAAAATGCTGCATTTACTACATTCTCTGTAATCTTTCGTTTATTCTTTTTGAGCTTCATTATTAGCCATCTACTCTTTTGAGAGAGATATCTAAGGCAAAAATACTCTGTAAAGTGTTGAGAAACTCAAGGACGGGGCCTTGAGTAAACTGGGCTGAAAGTGAGATAGAAACAGAGAGTGTGATACTCTGTTTTAGTAAGAAGTGAAAGGGGGAGTGAATTCCCATATTGTACAGGCTTGTGAAGCCTTGTTCATTTGTTGATAGTGGATTTGCAATTCTCAGGGGTGCTCTGAGGACTGGAAGTAGGTCAAGGAAACCGAACCAGTATAAATCTCTATGTTCATATTTCTTCCCCTCTCGGTGACTTTGCTTTTTAATTCTGTGATTTTTAAAGTGCCTGATTTTTATATTAGATCAATTCACCCTCTCTTGGTCAAATCATATTCTAACAAATGTTAGAAAACCTCAATGTAAGTATAATAGAGAAAGTATATGAATGTATAATCAATGTAAGTTCGTAGGTTGTTGTTCTTTGTCCTTCCATCTTGAATGCTCTTAAATTTATAGTTGGGTGGCAATAAATATTCATTAGAAAGAACCTCATTTCCATTACACGTAGCTTCATTGTTCAACTTTGTGCATTAAATTCTCTGACACACAGCATGGTCATTATATGAGAATTTGCCCGTTAAAACCACGCCAAAGAGCCTATTAGAAGACTCATGTGCTTTTGCTTTGTAGGAAGATGAAGCATTTATGAGGATAGAAAAGATTATGAATAAAATTGGTCCTCCTAACATTCTAAAATATTGTTAGAAAAAGTGAGTACTCGAGTATGCTTCACAATACTCAAGTGTTATTTGAAAATTGTCTCAATAAAAACTTAAATGAATGAGGAAATACTCAAGTTTTGAAAATGATACTCGAGTATTCATAACAGTTATGATAATATGCAAGTTCTTATTAGAAGTGTTAGAGAGAAAAAAGCTTTACTTCCAATGGTACTCGAGTTTAACTAAAATTGTTGCTCAACACTCAAGTTTCATAGTCCCTATTCAAGTGTCATTGAAGTCTTTAGGGATCAATACTTTCAACCATATTCGAGTTCTTTTGAAAATGTTGCAAATGGTCCTCGAGTATTGTTAGTTTAAGGGAAAACATATACTTTTGTTACTACTCAAGTGGTGCTAAAAGTATTGTAAAAAACCCTTCCATAGTCAAGTACTGTCCATAGTACTCAAGTGTTGTGAACTTTTCTGCACAACACTTCTTTTCATACTCAAAAATACTTGGAAGTATTCCAAGAAATCTCTTGATACTCGAGTATTACCATCAATACTCGGGCTTGCTATTTTTTTTTTTGAAAGCTTCCACTTGCATTCACACTTGAGTACACTTGAGAGTATTCTTCGTTTTGGCTCGATACTCGAGTAATGATCCTCATACTCGAGTATTATGATGAATACTCTTCTCTATACTCGAGTGTACTTGAAAGTGTTGAGTTTTAAAGCTATATTTTCAAAGATAATAATCAAGTATTATTATACAATACTCAAGTATTCTCAATACTTTCATCAATATTCAAGTACACTCGAAAGTGTTATGTGAAAAATTTTGAAATCCAATACTTGAGTATGTAAAATTAAACTCGAGAATCATGATAAAACATTTCAAACAATATGAGCA
This sequence comes from Vachellia pachyceras, assembly GCA_025593235.1. NCBI lineage: Eukaryota > Viridiplantae > Streptophyta > Magnoliopsida > Fabales > Fabaceae > Vachellia > Vachellia pachyceras. The sequence continues at coordinate 11,205 of JANTPZ010115062.1, forward strand.
TATAACAAATATTAGTAAAGTAATTTATAATTCCAGCAAAATATAAAACATACTTGTTATCATTAAAACACTATATCAACAATTTTAACATCAGGTGTGCCTCAACAATTTTAACATTAACTTAACTTTTTCCAAAATGACCATTTGCCTTTCTATTTTCTATACTTACAAAATGGCACTCTTAACATCTTTTATATTTCTATTCACTCTCCGGACCCTTATATACTCCGTAGCCCCTCATTTAGCCCTTATTTTCAATTACAGAAAATTGAGGATGTTACATAATTAACACTCACTTGTATGCATATTGAATAGAATCATTGATTACTGAGGATTTTGTCATACCTAGTTGCTATCAAGATTTTTAGGTGTTAGTTCTCAAGTGTAGATATTGGCAAGAAACCGGATGCTTGAATTGGGCTATCATAGTTGTATAACCTCCTCATTTATTTATATGTTGATTAGATGTATATTACTACTATAAGGCCAATTTTGTATACTTTCATACTTACAAATGATATTTTATTTAAACAGCTATTCAGATTATGTGGATAGAAGGTTGGAGTCCTCTAATTTGATATCGCATTACAATATTTGCAGATCACCAATGATATTTTGGAAATCTTGAATGAATGAGTTTTCATGTAGAAATTATAGCAATTAGCCAACCTTTGGAACTTAGGCTTCAGGCTTGAGATGATGATGGTTCAAAGAAAATCGAATCTTTTATAATCAGAAAGACTTAGATAGTCTTCAAATATTATGAGCGTTTATCCTTTCTCTATCATGGGAAAGTTTTGAAAATTAAGTTTATTTATTTTAACTATGATAGGTATTTTGAATATAAGTTTCATTTGATACTATCATGGGTAAGTTGTGTTGTAACTCAAAGTTATTTTTACAACCATGGTAAGTTTTTCAATTAATTAGTTAAAATTTTTCTATCATAGTTAATTGTATAAAAGTGATGTTTTGAAAGTTAGATAATTGGTTAAGAAGGACTGTTGTTACACTTACGAATAAGGACAATATCTCAAAATGTGCAGAATATTTTCAATCTCGTTATGGCATCAATCTCAAAGTGATGAAAATTATGACCATTTGCTCCTCCACAATTTTGTAGGCCTGAAGCTTGTTAAGGGAAATTAGCCATATAAAAAAAATATGATCCTCTCAGCTCCATTCCATCTCCATGCAAGTTTGTAAGTTGACTCATAATGAGTACATGAGTTTTGTTCAATTATATAACTTGGGTTATCTAAATAAGCGACATTAAAAAGAATGTGGTGGTATTTTTGCAATAGTTTTCAAAAGTTTTAACGTCTGTTATTTAAATAACCAACTTTAAACAGTAATAAAAGTTTAATCTTTAAAATTTAACCTAGCCATCTCATATTTTTCTCCGTTTCACCTCTTGTTTTCACAAGGTGGATGTTGTCCCCCATGTTTTACCCAACCTGAACCTTCATCCTCCCCTCATCACCAGTGGTCCCCCAAAGTGTTCCGATAGTCTATCTTCATCACCACCATTGCATAGTCATTGTAAATTTTCTTCATTTTTTTTTTCATTCTCTCGCATCCAGTTATTGATTGATGATGATGATGATGTTCACTAATCTAGTTTTAAAAGTGAAGAATAGAAGCACTGTGATTTCACCATTGACAAGTTGAGAAGTTGAAATATTGTATAGATTTTTTATACCCTTTTTTATGTCGATTCTTTATACTCTTAAATGTCTCTCACATTTATTAAGTCTCTCTTCCTCAATATGAGACACAAATCTTCGATTTCACCGACGAGGAGTTGAGACGCAAATTTGGATTCATAAATATGACATTATAGGTCCATCGTGTCGTCCCACATCTCTTTTTTGTGTTCCAAAACTTGTTTTGATATGTCTTCACCTTCTTTCCTCGACTTCTATGAGACTCAGATCCAGGTTTGAATTTCTCTGTTTCAAACCTTAGTTTTAACATAATTTATTTATAATAAATAACCAATTTAAAATGTTACTTTTATGTGATTTGTTACCCATTGTTAAAAAGGTGGACAAAACAGCATCATTCGTATATACTCCTTTTAAAATTGACGCTAAAAGGCTTATTTCACCAATGCTAAATGCTCTTTCTGTAATAGTGTTAACTTACATTGTATACAGAGAGGGATAGTATTAAGCATTGACTAGGCCAAAACAACACATCATGTACTAAATAAACAATTTGCTTTCTATATAGCAAGCTTTGACTTGACTATGTCAATAATACCTTGAAATCTCCATCAATCTTTTAATTCTTCCTCTCATTTCTTGGTTAACATTCTTGGAGAAAAGAAACGAGGATTTTGACTTATTCACTTTTTTCCACTAAAGAATTACAAAATGAAATTATATTTCCACGGAGATAAAGACAAAAATATCAAGCCCAGCAAGAAGTCCAACAAAAAAAACCAAGAAAGACCAACAAACGGCCCAAAAACATTATAAACCTTCTTCTTTCTAAAGAAATTCGATTCGGAACTATGATATGTCCAAGGTCCAATATTGAAATAATTTTAAAGGTTTTCCTTGACTTTGTTCACGTCAACAAACAATTCGAAATGCCTCGACTAACTGTTAAAAAAGGATCAAGGATGTAAGATATTCAATATAGTATATAATATATCAAATATATGCGTGTATGTGTGTGTGTGTATTTGCATGTTACGTGCTTTTTTTTTTACCATCATGAATGTTACGTGCTCACAAGGTGAATGAAATAAATAAAATTTGTAAAAAAAAAAAAAAAAGGAGGTAGACTGAACCCAATTCATTTATGGCCTTCATAAAAGAGAGCCCCATGCTCTTGGGCCTAGTTTTCGCTTGGGGTCTCAACTCTGATATATAATAGGCTCAGTTTGACTTATTCGCCACACAATTAATATATATATATATATATATATATATATAACCAATTAGGTTTGATCTATAAGAGAATGATTAATCATTCACAATATGATAAATCAAAATTCAAATCACAATTAGAAGTTGTACCCACATTTAGAATGTAACGGTAATTTGAGCATGATTATCTAAGGAATATTTGTGTTCATAAAAAATATTAATGATATAAAATCTAAAAAACAAATTTTTTCAAAAAAAAAATGAATAATATGGATTGCGTTGCGTTTTATGCAAAATATAGGACCTGCAGTATAATTATAGTCATTAATATTAATACATTATAATAAATTAATATTAATAAGGTTTTTCCAGCGCGGAAGCCATAAGAAGTTAGTTTAAATAATAGAAATAAAGTTATACATGAATAATAACCTAAATTACAGCTTCATGATATAAGAAAAAATAATGTTCTAATCCTTAGGAAAAAAAATTCAAATCTTTATGAAGAGTTGAATTGATAAATTGGATTATATTGTGGTTTGAAACACTCAAAGTCATAATTCATAAATATCAGCACCGATCAAACTAGCTAAGAATTGAGAAAAATTACTTTTTATTTTACATAAAATATTTTTTTAAAATTTTATATAAATATTATTTAAAAAATTAAAATGTATTTGTTAAGAATACTAGAAGATGAATGGGTTGTCCATAACCTTTTTCTCTTATAATCAAATTGAAGGAGTTATGTCTATAAATTATATATATGAGTGAATGAATATCTCTTCTCCTTTTTCTGTCAAATGCTCTCTTACTGACCACACCTCCATTTCAATCTCTTATATATATTTTTTATTTTTATAACATTATTTATTCTTTGTGATTAACTGGATTAGATCGTAAATAATATATTAAATTAATATCTCTTGATCTAACAATTCTGATCCATCTATAAATAAAATAACGGTTTTAATTAGAGTATGATTATTTCTTAAAAATATATTTTATTTTTATTGATGCTTCTAAAAGGAAGCTAAAATTTACTTATAACTTTTCCCCCATTAAAAAAGTTGACTTTATTCGTGGGAAGATTTCTATTTTTTTTAAAAAAATGGCCAAACACGGTTAAATATCAAAATAATACCATTTATTTTTTTTAAAAAAATGAGTAGCTTATTTTCAAATAAAAGTCAAACATGCACAAAATTGAGAGTCAAAGGACAAGAAGAAAAGTGTTAAATAATAATATAATTTATGTGAAAAAACCCTTTTTCCATGGTAAAATCACATTCAAATGATTTATTAACCTGAAATAATTGCCAAATAATATGATCGTAAGGTATAAAAGTCTTGGCAAAACAAAAATGTTTAAAAGTCTCAACTGTACATTATATATATAGATACGTGTGTGAGTGGGTAATAACATTCTTAACTACTCATTCTGTAAGGAACTTTTTTTTTATATAAACATAACAACTAGGTACTATAAGTTATTAAATATAAGTATATTCTTAAATTGAGATTTCACTCTAGATTCGCTATTTTGTGAGTGATTAATCCATTCTATTGTATTTAATCTCAAACATGTGTTAATCTTAATTAATAAAAGAGATTACATTTATTTAATTAAGTTTAAGAGGTCCCCAATTGAACGTGAATTTTATCATTATAAAAATTTAGTTCATTATAAATTAAGTCAGATTTATAAGCTCAGTGAAAAAGAATTAAAAAATTTGCAAATAATAAAAATCGATAAAAAAACATTGAGAAAGTCCAAAATATAAAAATGCGAAAAAAATTTGTCGTCTTTTATATAAAATAAAATATAGTATTTTAATTTTAGCCAATTCTATTATGACTGAATTAGTTATTATATATTTTATTGATTCAACAATTAATAATAATTGTTGTGGCTGATACCAAAATAAAGAGTTAATTATCTGTTTTCATAAATGAAATCACCTAAACCTGTAAAACAAATGATGAAGAAAAAAGTAAATGCGATTTCACTCTCTATTTATTAGCAATGATGAGATTTTGACTTGTCATCACATCCCATTAGCAACTTTAATTTGAAGCTTTTTGTGTACTTTCCGTAAAAGAGAGAATGAGTGTGTAAATTTGTCATCGTGCATTATATGTGAAACCACCATATCAACATTCACTTTCAGAAAAGGGAAACTCAAATCAACCAACACAAAAGTAAGGAGAGTGATTTGCATTTTGTCTCTTGTATCCAAAAGAGAATTGCACCAAACTAGTCACTAACCTTCGCTTTATGTAATCCCTCCGTGTTGGCCTGTTGAGCCACATAACCACTTGGGTGATAGGGCTTTATGTGAAGGTCTAATTGCTAGAAAGAAAGATGTATAAACCCTAAAATGTGTTGAATTGTCTACTGCAAGCATGGTGCAGGAACCCGGATTGGATCGATTGAGTCAATTCGGAAACCATTGACCCTGCCTCCAATTCGGTCCAGGTTGGATTAACCAAGACCTTTTATTTTTTAAAAAGAGAGATTTACTATTGAGTCCCAAATAAGGGACTTATTTATCGAATGGTTCCAAATTTTAAAATATTTAAAAAATGGTCCTATTGATAACACAAGGTGTTGCTAATGCAACACATAGTGTTGTCAGGGGTTGTCAAGTGACAACACTATGCGCTGCATTGACAACACATCGTGTTGTTAATGGGACCATTTTTTAAATACTTTAAAATTTGGGACCATTTGCTAAATATCTTCACTATGTGGGACCACACAGTAAATCTCCCTCTTAAAAAAGCAAAAATAATGATTTTTTTAAATTGAATTGTAAAAAAAATAAAAATAAAAAAACCACTTCTCCACCTAGCTCATTGTCGTGTCTATATATACTCATCTTCTTTTTAATTATTTTTTTAAAAGGGATGAATTATTTTAAAATTTCAAATTTGAAAGTTAAAAAAATAAAAACAAAACATTATCATATATATTTTGATATTTTATTAGAATGATTATTTCGAAATTTTAAATAATGTTGGAGAAGATAAGTTATAAGTATATGATTGGTTTAGTAATTATTACTTTGTTAATAATGGAATTTACTACTTAATTTTTGGAATTTTCAATTTTGGATAATTTAATTGTGTCAATGTGTGATGAGATCTATTTTTTAATTTTTTTTATTCCTCACCATTCTGACCCACTAACTCGTTCGGTTCAGTCATTAGTCTAGTTTCTTGTACCTTGACTACATGAATAGAATAAAAGGAGAGAGAAAGTTTCATGTTTGCCCTTCTGTTAGATATGATTTTTCAGCCTAATCTATTTTGATTTCGATAATGATTGGAAATTGACCTCTTGTCAAATTGAGCTAGAATATTTTGTGCAGGTTCTAGTCACATTTAACTTAATTTGGATGATCAGGTGATCCATTGGAGTCCTTTAGATTTTCCAAATTTTTTTGTGAACAGAGAGGTTCATGCATGTTGCAATTTTTCCTAAGCAATTTTGATAAAATCAACGGTAAATGGTGATTTTTGATCCAACTGACCTAAAATTTGGTGGGGTTGTTTGAAACATACAAATATTGAATTTACTCAGTGGGATCATTGATTTGGTCTTCCTACCTTCCCTAGATTGGGCGTGAACTTTGGACCACATCTTGTGTTCTGCAGCTTGTGTGAACTGTGATTTAGGAGGCAGTTGAGTAGACGATCTTATCTCGGTTGTGACTAAAACTTTTTGTGGGACTCAAGCCAACTTCTATCCTCAATAATCAAGAAAACTAGCCACTCAAGTAGCTAGAATACATCTAAAGTTGAGAAAATGAGCCGGCTCTATCAGGCCAGCCCCTAAGCCCATTTAATTGGAGAGTTGGGCCTATGATTTGGAGCCCCCAAAAGGAATCAAGCCTAAAAGGGTCAGTTTTAATGGACCATGGACTTAAAAGGGTTGACTCGTTTAAGCTTGTCAAGATTTTTTTTAATCATTTGTATTGTTATTTATTAATATAGGGAGACAAAACTGCCGGAAGATAATAGAATTCAACAAGAGACAAAAAGATTTCCAGTCTCCAGGATTCTCTTGATTTTATTATGTCTCTTACTTTCTGAATTGTATAAAATGGAGTGAAAGAGAGGTTATTTATAAACATTGAAGGGATACTTAAAGAGACACCTCTTGAAACAATGTAATTCCTCAATTAAAAAGTTGTAATTCTCCATTATAAAATACTTCAATAATATCTTGACTAGTTGTTTCATTTCTTGGTAAAATAGCATTACCTAGACCCTGACCATCTAGGTGGATTTCAACATCTAAGACCAAAGATAGATAACTTTTTTTTGAGAAATCAAGGGTCGTGAACTCAAGTTTTGCAAGACTGGTCATATTTTGAACTAAAACAATAATATCAATTAGAATCATGATAAAATTGATGAAAAATACAGTAATATAATGACTAAAAAATATTAGAATTTACAAATCACATATGGACAACATAAAAATCATAAATATACATGTATAGAAATAAACAATATAATAACATAGATATAATTAAAAGACATTAAAACGACTATTAAATAAAAAATAAAGAAATGAACAACACAAATAAAGAACAAATAATAAACATGATAACGGAATGTAAAATAAATAAACAAAATGTAAATAGTGTAAAAGGAAATGATAACATAATGATAAATAAACAAAATGATGGTCAAAAAATGAAAAGATAAAATAAATATTAGAAATAAATGAAATGTAAATAACATGAAACAACCTAATATATTAGTAAATAACAATAAAGTAATGAAATATAAATATCAAATAAATAAATGAAATGTAAATAAAATAATATAACAACATGAAATAGGTATCTATAGAATGGGATGTCAATATTTATAGGGAGGTAGAAAAATAAATTTATAGATATCAATGAATATTAATGTAGAAATAAATATGTATAGATAATATAAATAAATAACACAATATAAATAACATGTAGAAAGAAAAATAATAACAATAAAGTTAACAATAGAATGGTGTGTGTGTGTGTGAGTGTAAGTGACATTTATGTGAGTATAACCCTTTAATTGGGGGTTATAGGAAACACACAATAAAAACCCTTTAATTTGGAGGTTAAAGAACATAATCCTACAAGGTGAAATCCTTGAATCATAAGAATATCACACCACACATCATATTCTATAACAATCTCAATAATATATGATAAAATATCGACTTTTTTAACAACTTTTAAGACGAGGCTACCAGGCAAATTTATTTTTTTTAAGTAAAATTCTTATTAAGGTACCTCATGCTTTGGGCACCACCACACTTTTAAATATTTCTATATATCTCACAATTTCTCAACAACAGGATTCTTATTAAATTAGAATACACACTATATTGTTCCCTTCCATTCTTATTAAATTATATTTTTACGAAGCGAATGAATTTGGCACCACCAACAACTTAGATACTAATTAAAAAAAACTCACTAGCATTTAAAGTCACTACTACAAAAGTTACTTTTTACGCCCTATTTTTAACCCAATAGACGCCCTTTCTGGCGGGGGCGTAAGTGTGAGGGGAGTAGAAAGTCAGGGCTTACGGCGCCCTATTTCAGGGGAGGTGCCGTAGGGCAGCCCTACGGCGCCCTTCCTTGCAATACAGGGCGCCGTAGGCAACCCTACGGCGCCCTTCCTTACAACACAGTGATCTTGTCTTACAACATAGTGATCATCACAACTAATTTCGCTTCGCGTGGTCTAGGTGGATTTATAGTAAAAGGGGGTGTATCGTCCAGGTTAAAGGTTGGATCAACATCCTTTTGTTTTTTACTTTGAAGTACAATCAACATTCTTTTATTTGCTGGGTCTGTGACATAAAACACTTGTCTGGCCTGACTTGCTAGAATGAATGGCTCATCTCCATAACCAACTCTTTCAAGATCAACTGAGGTAAATCCAAACTGTTGGTCGACCATAACGGCATTATTGTTAACCCACATACATTTGAATAAAGGAAATTTGAACTTGTTGTATGTCATCTCCCAAATTTCT
>JANTPZ010115065.1:0-23354 GCA_025593235.1 Vachellia pachyceras
TCCCCCAACTAACCATTTTAGGTGGAGGCTCAAGCAAGAGAAAGAGGCAAGTTGAATGATGATTGAAGTTAGCATGATGATATGTTTTAGCTTGCCAAGTTATGTAAAAATGTTGAATTCATGTTAATGTGTTGGTATGTTTAATGTAAAGTTAAACCTCTACATGATAAATAGAGAACATATGTGAATGCATGCATGAATATATTCAAAAGAAGTGGACAAGTTAGGCATGCATCAAGAGAAGTTTGGAAATGATCAAAGAGGTTTTAATAAAATTTTAGAAATGGCAAGTTTTCAAGTAAGGGGTTCCAAGACCCTCAAATATTGCCCTATTTTTTTGAGTGACAAGGAAAAATATCAAACGAAGTTCAGATGACTTGAAAATTTCCAGATAAATACGATACATACTAAGCTTAAAATGAGCCAAAGTTTGCTAAATTTGGATGTGTATATAAAGAGTTATGATTTTCCAAAGTTAAGCTATCAATCTGGAAAAACTGGAAAGTTACCAACTAAACAGTGATTTTCATGGAATTAACTGTATCAATTGGGCAAGTTTTGGAACCAGTGAGTATTTTTCCCTGTAGATCACTTTATAATATTCAAATAGAAATTTGAACCACTCAATTTCAATTTTTCTAGAATTAGTTATGATTTTTCAAAGTTGGGTCAGAAATATGAAAATTGACCAAATGAACAGTAACACGTTCTTGAAAAATTTTCAATTTCACTTCTTTGGTCAATTTAAGTTATCCAAGGCCTTAAAGTGGTTTAATAGTGATCTAATATGATTTATATAGGGGTTTAAGGAGTCTTACAAATTTCAATAGTAAAAACTATCCTCTATAGTGGTGCATCAAGGATTCGTGTTTCTTAATTGCATTCATCAATCCTAATCAAGGCATCAATCTTCGAGCTTAATTCATATGACATTCACACTTCTTTTTGACAAGCTCTAAATCGCAATGAACCAAATTGTAATTGAGATACCAAACATATGCCAATTCATCAGAAAAACATAGTTTTCAAGGCTCAAAATTTGCATTTTACTAACCAAATCATTTCAAAATTTTGTTTTTAATTTTTCTCAAGCTAACTAAGAGTTCTTTCACATAACAATAACTCACTCCCCCACACTTATCTCTTATATTGTCCTCAATGTAAGCTCAAACTCATAATAAACAGTGAAGCTTGAAACAGTAATAAGAGATCAATATGAAGAGAGAGTCACAATTACATCCTAAAACACACAATACAAATAAAAACAACACACACTAGACATAACATAGCTATCTTTCCTACTGGTGACGCCCTCCCCACACTTGTTCTTGAACATATAATAATCATATAGATCAGTCCAAAATAATAAGAACAAGAGAAGGAAAGATCTTATCAAGGAGGCTTGTAGCTCTCATGGTAGAGGCGGAGGCAATTAGCTTGAGTGTGAAAATGTCCACCATAGCCATCTTTCAATTTGTTAGTCCTCTTATCACACTTGGCTACCACTTCTAATGGGCCAATCCATGTCTCTTCAAATTCCTCATGAGGCGTAGAGTAGTGAGGCACGAAAGCCATGACATAATCACCAACTTCAAAGGTGCTCTTTTGTGCTTGAAGCTCCTCATAAGTAAGTTTATTTAGATCAAATGACAGAGCATGAAGGGGTAGTAGTGAAGAGCATCTAAAGCCATTCTTACAACTTAAAGGCTTTCTCTTGGCTAGGTCCACTTTCACTGGTTCAGAAACATGCCTAAAAGCTTGAAAAATATTCAAAGGCCTCTTTGCATGAGTCTTAGCAACTCAATTATACCCTGCACCATTGTCACAAACAACACCTTTCTCAAACGTATTTGGGTTAACGAAAGACTCAACAAGCATAGCATCATTAGGCAAAGTAGCATATGGAGCGAAAAGAGTGTATTCCAATGAACCAGCATTAGAACACTTCACGTCACTACCATGTGAGGGGGAAACAGAAGAATAGGGGTGAGAAGGGGTAGCAGTAATAATTCGTGCATCAACATGACTCAATTGCTTATGAGGGATTAATTCATGCTTAACAGAAGTATTATCATGCAATTCATCAATAAAATGAACATTAAGCAAAGAGTAGTCTTCATGTGGTTGTTTCATTGTTTCATACATGTTGAAATGCACAAAATTATCACCAACAGACATAATAATGGAACCCTCATGCATTTTGATATCAGTTCTTGCAGTCCTCATAAAAGGTCTACCCAAAATCAATGCACCTTCACTCAAAGTATCTTTAGACATGTATCCTCAAGCACCCCATGTGGAATCTAACAGTTTGTTCAGCTAATTACAAAATAACACTAGTGCGCTTGAGGATAGTGGTACCTAGGGACTCATAAACTGATTTTGACATCACATTTATTGCTGCCCCTAGGTCAAGTAATGCCTTTTGAATAGTATGCTTCCCAATAGTGCATGGAATATTGAAACTACCTAGATCTTGACATTTAACTGGTAGTTGAGGTTTAAACAAGGCACTTACATTGGAAGGCAATTGGACTATCTCATTTGGTTTGAATCTATTCTTATATTTACATAGGTCCTTTAGAATTTTAACATACTTTGATTGTTTAACCAATTCAAGCAAAGGCATATTGACTTCAATTTTGCTAAACAATTCATACAAGTCATTATCATGCTTCTCACTTGCCTTTTTTCATGCCTTGAAGATAGGAATGAGGGAAGGGAAGGTCTTTGAGATTTACTTCTTTATCGTTATTGCTTAAGGCTCCATAATGTGCATTTGGAATTCACTTCCAGCCGTATCATCCACTTGGATTTCAGCTTGTGTGGAAGGCTTTTTCTTTAAAAGAGTCTTCTCTTTCTTGATCTTAGATGAAGGTATAATAATAAGAGTTGAGGCTCTTTCTTGCATTTCTTCATCATGATCAACTTCTATGTCTTCATCTTCCTTATCCTTGAATCCAATTTCTTTCCCACTTCGTAGTGTGATCACATTAAGTGCCTTAGGATTCATCATAACATTAGATGGCAAACTTCCTTTCTTAACATCTTCTTCACTCATTGAGTTAGACAATTGGGAAATAAAGGTAGTGAGATTGTTGTGCTTCACCTCCATTTGCTCAATTTTGTCACAAAGTTTACCTATCGTCTTCATTAAGGCTTCATCCCTATTTGGTTCTTAGATAGGCACCTCCCTAGATGTTGAAGGGAAATAAGTGGAGTTCATAGGGACATTTCCAAACTGGCCTTGAGAGGTTTTAGCACCTTTGTACAAATTATCCTTGCCTTGACTAGCTTGATATCCCTTATTGTAAGTATTAGGGTATTGCTCTCTTTGATAGAATTGGGTATGCCTTTGGAAATTCATAGATGCCACCTTAACAGACTCACATTGAGAAGGACAAGTAAGAGTAGTGTGCATAGGACTAGCACAAATATCGTATGAGGAAGGTACAAGGACTTGAGACACAGAGATAGAGCTAGTGGCATTAACGTTGTGAACTTGTTGAGCTTGCATAGTTTTCTGCATACACCCTACTTGATCACTTAAGATTGCTAATTTGTTCAAGATTTCATCGGCCGACCAAGCTCCAACTCCACAAGATTGAGCTATGTCCCTTCCACGCAATTGTTAGTTGTTTGCAGCCATGTTTTCAAGTAAATCCCATGCTCCTTGAGAAGTTAAGTCAATTAAAGAACCACCGGCAGCAGCATCATTAGTGGCTTTCATATGATCTAGTAGTCCATCGTAAAAGTATTGCACCAAATGAGGTTGAGTAATTTGATGATGAGGGCAGCGCGCTAGTAGGGCTAAAAGTTGGCTCCAATACTCATAAAGGCTTTATCCGGCAGCTTGTTGGATGCTATAAATCTCCTTTCTCATTTTGGCAGTCCTTGAAGCTGGAAAGTATTTCTCTAGAAAGGCTTTCTTCAATTGCTCCCAAGTTAGAGCGGCAAAGTGTTGAGGAAGCATGTGAAGCCACTCCTTGGCCTTGCCATCCACAGAAAACAAAAAAGGCCCGACTCAAAACATCATCCAATCGAGCTCCAAGAGGCTTCATGGAAGAACACACCATGTGAAGATTCTGAAGATGCTTATGAGGATCCTCTCCTGCATTGCCATAAAATTTAGGTAAGGTACTTATCAAATGACCTTTCAACTCAAAATTTGCATCAAAATTGTAGAAACTATAAGGATTATAAGCAACATTTGATGAATGCATTTCCCTTATGATTTTATTCCTAATTTCATTTTCACATTATTGGGTATATGTTCATCACTATGCTCTTGATTTTGTATAGGAATCTCACCATCAGGATCCATCACAAAATGATTATCAATATAATCTCCTAATGAAGAATCAGAATCAGACATGCTAAGGTTATGATAAGAATCAAATGAAGATGCCCTAGATGTAGTATGTGAAGAGTGTTCAAATGGTACTTGTAATAATGGAATTGAAGTGCTAGTACCTTCACCTCTCCTTTCTTTTCTTAGTGCTCTAAGTGTTTTATCTATTTCCTTATCCAATGGAACAATTTTTTGTTCTTTAGATCTAGTCATGCACACTCAAAACAGCAATAGTAAATGGTAAAGTGTCCACAGAAAATAATAATTTTAAATTTTTTTACTAAATCTAAAATGGAAATGCAAAAAGACAAAATAAAAAAATTCTTTTGTTTTTTTCAAAATTTTCATTTTTTATTTTTTCTTATGCAATTTTTTAATTAAGAACTCCTAAATCTAAAAAACAAAATAAAAAACAAAAAATACCCCGGTTAATTTGATAATTGACACTCAATTACCTAGTAGCTCAAGATTCCCCGGCAACGGCGCCAATTTGATAAGCCTTGTCGTGGGGCTTCCAAATAAAGCTAAGCTAAATGCAATATATGGCGACTAACCTAGGTTGATCTCTACGCGGAGCCCATATTTAATTACTAAGTAATCTAGTGTAAATAATAAATTAACCAAGTAGTATCAAATGTTTTTAACTATCTAATTAAACTAAATGAATGAATTTAAATGCTATAAAATGAATGTCCTATGTGATTAAATCCACTAACCCTCCTCGTCCAATTTAAATATTAAGTTTTTCTTTTAACTAAACACAAGGACTAGTAAGAACCCTTACTAATCAATACACCTAACCTTTTAATATAATCTAAACCTAGACTCAATTAATCAATTAGGAATATCTTAGTGCTTAGCTCATGTTAGATTTATAAAAGATCCTCTTTACATCCAAGTGATTCCTAGAGACCTAGCAAATCAATTGATTTCAAGAGAATAAAGGAAATCAATTGAATACCAAGAGTGCTATAGTCCAATTACAATCCAAAGTACCAATCTAACACAAGTATCACAATCTAATTTATATCAATCGATCATAATCATCTTCCATACATGCAAATCATAACCTCTAGCAACCTAGAATTATAATCTACATATATAGAGATTAGAAAGTGAGATTAAAATTAAGAGAACTCCCCTAGTTGCTCAAGGACTCTGGTTAGCTTCATTATCACCATCGAACAGACGCACTTAGCCACTCATGGTTGGAAAAATCATCTCCCCAAAAATCTAGAGCTTTGTGGACCATTGCAGCAGTGGACGGTGGAGGATAAAACTGTGTAAACAGATGCGTGAACGAGATGAGAGTGGGACGCAGTTGAAGGATGGCGTGTGTTCGAGAGGAAAATAAAAAAATGGGGAATGGGATCCTGGGAAGCGGCGGCTTGTGTGAATGAATTGGGATGGATGATTCAATGAGAGACCAATTGCGGCATCCTATGTGTGTAGGGAATGAATGAATAGCATCAGGAGGCGGCGTATAGGTGAATGAATTGGATGGATAAGGGTTCCAGATGGCTTGCCTGTTCTCCTCTCCTGAGTGTGCGTCGTGCATGATTGGGTATTGGACTTGAAAAAGTTTCCTGGAATGGAGTGGAATAATGGGGGGGGAGATAGGATGCAATGGAATTTGTGGGGTCAATGAATTTAAAAAGGAAAAAAAACGATTGAGTGTAAATAAGAATAATGTAACGGTGAGAGAAGGTAAGAGGATGGAGAAGGACAAAAAGAAGTGGTCCCATGAGATAATGTGATTGATTAAAAATATTGGAGAAAAGAGGAGTGAGGGGGAGAGTGTGTAGTGGAGTAAAGTAACGGTTTTCATGGAGAGTGTGAGGAAAAAGATGAAAAGTGGGGTTGTGTGAGTGATGGTTGAATGGGAATTGGAGAAAAAAATAATGTGGAAGGATGAAATAGTGGGGCAAAATCAAGGAAATGTGATGGAAGAGGTGATATGGAATCATGGAAGTAAATAACCACATGACTCCAGAAGATTAATCCTAGACTTGCTCTCACCTATCTCCTTTTTAATTCTTCATCTTCCTTCCGTTGGCCTTGGTCTTTTTTTTATTCAGCGCCACTGTTCCTCTCATCTCTAATTTTTCATAGCATTAAATCCTTAAATTCCCTATACATCAAACCCAAATATTATATAATATCATATAATTAAAGTAATAGGCATTCAGATGATTAAAAGAGTGATAAAAAATCTCAAAATTAGCAATTAATCCATTTAATCACTTATTAACAAAATTAACACATTTAAAACCAAATAAGGTACCAAATGATCAATATTAGGTACACTTATTACATATAAAATAAAGATACATCAACTGGTATCCACGAGAACAGTCCCCACCAATGGTAGCTTGCTAGCGCCATTAGTTTCACTCTGTCTCTAGGGTTTTAATTGCTCACTCAATCAAATTAAAAAATGCTTCCTCTCTATGGCTCATCATGATTCCTCATATTTATAGAACTCATAGTGTGCATTATAATTCAAGAGTAATCTTTTATTAATCTTAAAAATCCAAATTTAATAAAGATACAAAGATATTCAAATCTTTTATTACTCTTGAAAATCCAAATCTTAAAAGATATTCAAGATTAATCTTAATCAATCTATAATCTCCAAAAGATATTCAAAATTAATCTTTATTAATTTTGAAATTCGAATTCCAAAGGATATTTAAGATTAATCTTTATTAATCTTGAAATTTGAACTTAAAAGTATATTCAAGATTAATCTTTATTAATCTCGATATTCAAATTATGAAATTCGAATTTGGATTAATCTGATTTGATCAAATCATATCTATTGAATTAATCCAAACAATAAGGCAATTGATTTAATTTATCTTTATAAATTAAATCTGAATATAAATGTTTGTTATTTAATTTATCAAATAAATTAAATATTAAAACTAACAAACATTAACATTATCTATATAATATTAATGTAATTTCAAATTTATATATATAATTTGAAAATCCGTAGAATTAACGCACATGTTGAGCTTGTTCTTGCGTGCGACCCTATAGGCCCACATGAAGTTGTAGTGGGCTAAACTGAATATTAGCCCACAAGTTGCAAGTGGCATCTACCAGGACATTGCTACTACCCAAATCATATGGGGATTGTTAACACGACGCAGCCTTTCATGTAACCACATCACATCCCTTTGTCACCCAATATCTTGATCAAGGATAAGGCATGGATGACACCATCCTCCTGTTCCTGACCATTATTTTCTCGATCCCTTAGTAGCATGATCTCATAACTGAAACTCTTTTTTATTATAGTATAGCCATACATTTCTCAGTCTCATTCATCATGGGGCCCTAATAATATCTCTCAACTAATGCGAAGGATAAATCCCATCTTGATCATTCACATTCCTCTGCATGAAAGATCCCTAAGCCCGATCATAGTCTTTATAATCACCCGGTCAAAGGTGACTTTTGACTAAGTCAAAACTTAGCGACTCTCATGTAGGATCCAGGATTATCTCAGGTCAAAGGGCGTGGTGATGTGATTACATATAAGGTAAGCTAATGACTTAATCCATGCAGATTTCTCATAGCTGGTTGATCTAGCACCTTGTACTCTTAAAAGTACCTATGATTTTGACTCGTATCTCTATACCTTATCAAAGTCATACCGGCCTTACTTTATCTTTCCTCCCACATAGATAACCAACCAGGGACATTTAGGATAATATTTATAAGTTGCCCATTAATGCAATTATCATAATAAACATGCAAAAGCTATGATGATTAAATGGAGAAAATACATTAAAATGAATAATTTATGAGGTACAATGATTAGCCTCTAGGACACAACTTCCAACATCCTTCCACTTGCACTAGGTACAATCATTAATTTGTCTAATTCCCATTGTTCTAACATAACCCTCATGTTTCACTTGTGCAAGCGGTTTGGTAAGAGGATCAATAACATTATCTTTTCCAAGTACTTTGCATATTTTGATATCACCTCGATCATTAATTTCTTTGATAAGGTGAAATCGCTTGAGTCTATGCTCGGTCCTTTAGTATGACCTATGCTTCTTTGCTTATGCAATAGGATCACTATTGTCAAATAACAAATCTATTGGATTTGAGATGGTAGAGATCATCTCTAGTTCAGTAATGAACTTTCTAATCCAAACAACCTCTTTAGCTGCATCTGATGCTGCTATATACTCAGGTTCTCTTATAGAATCTGCTACAGTGCTCTGCTTGGAACTCTTCCAGCTTATTGCACCACCGTTAAATAGAAATACATATCCATACTACGATTTAAGATCATCTTGGTCAGTTTGGAAAAACATCTAGTAAGTTGATCTACATGCAGCAAAACATGTAGTAAGTTGATCTAAGACACTTGTTGCTTCCAATTTTCACTCTTCTTCATTTTCTCTCACTAGGTCTCTTCAAGACACTCTTGGAACTCATCAACCATGATCTTGAGAGAAAAATAAACTGATAGAAAGGAAGAACAAGCTTATAGACATATTTCTATGGAAGAATCAAGCTAAAAACCACTTTTTCCTTAAATTTTGCTTGATTTCTTCACTTTCTCTTATGGTTCCTCTTCTCTCCATCCTCTCTCTCTTTTCTCTGCAAATTTCATGAAATATGGGTAGAAAATGAGACATTGAGACTTAAATAAAAAGCAGCTCAAGTGATTTAATTCATATGGGACCCAATTCTATTGATAAAATAACTTTATGCTGATAAAATCTACCACTTTATGCTAATATCTTCATTTTCTTTTCATTTTCAAGTATGACAATCACAAGTGGAAGCCTTGGATCCCCACAGTCTCCTTTTTACAAAACCAAAGTTGCTTTATGTTACCTTATCAGATTAATTTCTACCAGAAATGTTTTTCGGGAATTTTCTGATCACTTGACCAGTTAAATGTCACCAAAAATTCCTGAAATTAAACTGATCACTCCATGATTTTTTGTCATCTAAAATAGCCTTTAAATATGATCTAAATAAAGTTTCTTCAGAAATTTTAATTCAGGGATTTTCAGCCTTTCGTATTGCCGATCCAGCAAATTATTACTAAGTTAAGGCTGAAATCAATTTTATAAAATAGAACATTTTCCAAGCTATTTTTCACCATTTTTCAATACATTTTTTTAGGTCTCTAGGCATTTCAAATAATTATATTTGTCTAAAAATTCAAAAATCAGCCAAATATTAAATGACCCTAAAAATTCCCATAAGGGTTATTTTGGTCATTTTAACTTTAATTGGACCTCAATTCATGATCAGTGAATTTTTCTTTACATTCCTGGACCAGAAATCATTTTATGATATTTTGGCCATCTTTTCCCAAAATGACCATGATATCCCTAACTTTTCCAAAAATGGCCATTTTGCCCTTACGTTTTATTGAATTAAAAAAATGGCATTTTAAGACTTCTTTTCATTCTTTTTCACTCTCTAGCTCCTTAATCTCTCTGCAACTATAAGTCTAGCCATCATTCTGGTTACAGAAATGCGGATATTATAAGGTGCATCCTTATCAGGAGGAATTTCAAAGTTCAAGTGATGAGCAATCAGAGCATCCATCTGACGTCTGTAACGATGGTCTCGATTAAGGGAGAGACGTAAGTGGTGGATGTTAACTGCCAAAGACTCCAGTTTGATGGGTGCAGGAGCTGCTTGTTGCTCTGGGGCCTACTATTCTAAGGCACTGATCCTTAGATTTAAGCTAATGTTCGAGATTGGCCGTGGTGGAGGTGGAATGGTAGGTTGCTTGAGGTGTTTGTATTTGAAGAGGGGAAGGGGATCAAAGTAGCAATCATCATTAAGTGCGGGTAAGTTAGACTTATGAAAAAGCTCAGCAATGAGGTGGGAAAAATTATGGCGTTGGTGAGCTTATGCTTAAAAATGGCATCACGAAGGGCGGTGAAGATAAGGTGAGCTGTATCAAATTCTATCCTCTTCATAAGAAGATAAATGCACAGTGCCTGACATTTAGGGATGTGTTAGAGGTGATGGGTGGGTAAAATGTTGAATTATGGATAAGGTAATACATTTATAGGCCCTGACCTCATGGAAATCAATTTACAAGCATTTGCATAAACGGGAATAGGTGTAGAGTGGCAGGGGAATAGAGAATGAAACAAAGAAAGATGAGAGGGATGAGAGGGTTCGGCGAGAGCTGGAGCAAGGGCAACAGATAGGTATTGTGGGTGAAGTGAGAATAAAGAAAGGGGAAATATAGAGGAAGTGATGAACGCGATAAAGTAGAGGAGAAGAAGGAGAAGAATAACGAGTGGGATGAACGTTTAGACGATGAGAGGAGAGGAGTTTGAAGATGGAGAAATAAGGTTGGCTATGGAGATTGAAGGGATATGGAAGAGCGAATGGGGTTTATTAAATATGCAAACAAATATGTGAATGTAAGAGTTGCATAAACCACTAAAATAATCACTTTTTCAATGGTTTCACTTCCATGACTCTGTTCAATTAAAAAAGTAAAATGAAATTCTAGGTATATTAAAAATACTGGAATCAGAGGTTTAACTTTTGTATTGATTGTACGTGGCACAATTATATAAACAATATTAAACTGCTACTGAATTTATAATCTAATTAAATGTAGTGATTATGATACATACATATATTGCAGTGATTTTGTATTGATTGTACGTGGCAAATGCAGTGATTATGATACATACATATCCTGCACCAAGAAAGTGATACATACACGTTTTCTTATATAAATAAATATATATGATATTCATATAAAAGAATTAACCATAAAGATGTAAACAACGCATTGAAAACTGAACTAATGATTAACTAATCAATAATGGTTCCAGGGTTAATGATATGCTCATTGTTATATATTTTTTTTTGGTAACAATCCAACCATTGTTAAATGCATGTCAATCTAATAATGATTAAACTAATATAATTAAAATAAAAGTGTCCATATACAATGTTTAACAACATTTCGAACAAAATTACCTTTAATAGAAAGATACATGTATATTTAGGGGGAAAGAAATAGAGGTTCAATTTAGATACATACCAGGGGTATGGACAAGCAAAAGAAAAGAATCTGCAGTGTCCTACTCCATAAGAGGCTTTAAATCTTCATATGTTGATTGACGTTTGGGATTTTGCATTGAAGCCATATCATCTGATATGACTAATCCACAGAATATAAAATTTTATCATTGTCTAGCCTTGGAAATGGATCAAAAGATTTGTGATTTCCAAGGATTGCATAGGGTGCAACCCTGGGGTCGTTCTTAAATCTTCCCCACACTTAAATCAAACATTGTCCTCAATGTTTGGAAGGAAAGATTTAACAATCAAAATGCGCGGCATTCGCAAGCAAAATTGAACATTCATGCACTCATGCAACAAAATCCGGGCAACAGCATAGGAAAAACATCATATATATACAGCTAAACCACAAAGTTCATATACAAAATCCATGCTCAAAGCATACAACTGTATCAAAGTTCAAACAAAAAAAAACATGCACAGCTAATCATCCCCTGCATCGCTGAGTCTCCCTCTGAATCCACCTCAGCAGTAACCTCCTCCTCTCAATGCCCTCCGCTACACCCTCTCCAAATGGTCTGGCTCCCGAGGGTCCTGCACCGCTATCATCCTCCTCTGGAGGCAGCTCAAAATGTAGGCTATGTGCAATCAAACCATCCATCCTCCGATGATACCTCCGCTCTCTCTCAAATGAAACTCTGAGCTGGCGAAACTCAGCAACCAAGCTCTCAAGTATGGTGGGGGCTACTGGTGCTGGATGAACGGCTGGGTCCTGCGGTGCTGGTGCTTCCTGCTCCTCAGCTATCAGGTTGTCTATATTTATAAGGGGTGCGGGAGCTCCACGGATTCTCTCATAAATGAACATAGGGACGGGGGTAAACAGGTGATCCATAGGGTACTGAGGGATCTCCAACTTGGTGAATATATCTGGAATGAGATGTGGGAATACTATGGCCTTCGTGGTCTTCAAAGTCAGGACAGCATCACAAAGGCTAGAATAGATGAGTGTGGGGATGTTGAAACTGATCCCCTGCATCAACATATAGATGTAGAGGGCCTGCCTCTTCGTGAGGTTCTCCAGGTGGCTGGTGGGTAGGATGTTGCTACAGACTAGGTGGATGAAAGGTTTCATCTCAGGATGACACTCGGAGCGGCAGATATACATCTCAGATCTCCTAGGAACGTGCCAACCCTTCCCAGGAAGGCATAAGGTGTCAACAATAGTGTCCTTAGGAAACTAGCTCATAAACTGAACGTAATGGTCACGCTTAGCCAGGGGTACATTGTAGTGGGTGCGGATGGTGTGGCGGCTTATGGCATGCTGCAGCGAGGTGCCTCGGTAGTCAATGAAAAGAGTAGACTCGTGATGGCATATGGTGTAGAAGTGGTGGATGAATGGCAAGTTCCCCTAGGAATGCTGACAATAAGGTCGAGAAGGCCAGACTCGATCATACGTTGGACAAAGGGGTGGTCAACAGGAGTCAAAAGGAAAGAACGTTCCTTCACCAGGGGATAACTGATAGTAAGGGCTAAAACCTCCTCAAAGATCTGGGATGGCTTAAGATCAGGGCCAGGGGGTCAACTACGTCAGGAAGCTTAGTCCTAGGCATGGCTACTAGCTAGACTCACAAAATAAAACAAAAAACAAGAAAAACAGGGTTAACACAGGTGAAAATTAGGGTTCATTGCGGTAAATCCTCTTTTTCTTCGCGGTGAAAATAGCAGAACAAGCGACGACAGCAGCGATGAACACAGAATGAAAAACTTAACAAAACACAACGAAATGAAAAGAAAAGGATGGAATGCTTACTCTAGACAAAAGGAACGAAGAGATGCGAAGAAACGTGAGAGTCGTGGAGGTAAATGGTGAAGCGCACGACAATGGTGGAGAGAGCAATGGCAGCCATGGTGAAAGGATAGCGTAAATGGAAAGGAAAATGAAAAACTAACTTAAAATGAGAACTGACGAGAGGTAAAGAGGCATGATTTTCGCCGCGGCGAACCAAAGTTTGGTCGTGGTGAAAATACTAAAGGTCATAATGATGGTCACGGCGAAAAACATAGTTTGTCGAGTGAACACTTCCCGAGAGCACACACGAGATAATCAACACAATTGGCCAAGGCTAAAATGGAATTTAGTCGTGGCGAAACATCATATAGGGGAAAAATCATAGAAATGGAAACACAAAACACAAGACAATGGCCAGCATTCAAGGCTAAAACTTCAACCAATCAATGTGCATATTCTAACTTTGCAAGCAAAACTCTTTTCAACAACAAACCTCTTGAAGACAATCCAATCACAAATTCAAGGGAGTTTATTAAATTCAAAGCAATCCTATACTATATATAAAACTAAGCTACCACTACTGGCAATGTTCCTCTCCCACACTTGAATCATTCATATTCACAACATATTCATTAAAGGCTCAAAGCAAATGAGCTGAAAATCATGGTGGCTTATGGGTTTCATCAGCCTCCCCATGCTCTTCTTTTGATTTTTCATACAACGCATGCACAGGTATAGTCAGTTCAGGTGATGCTCTTTATGAATGATCTGCAAAATCAATTGAAATACCTCTCCCGGAGGTGTCATCACTATTTATATGTATGCATGCACTCATCAGTTGATTTCTCAAAATGTGTGCATGGCAATGAAAGTGTGCTATCAACCGATGCAACATGGGTGTATTTTTCAATGGTTTCATAGGAGCAAATTGGTGGATTAGGGGGTTTAAGAGGAATTTTCAAATTTTCAAATTGGTGGATTAGGGGACAAGATTTCATTGAATAAGCAAAATGAACTCCATTCTACTTTGTCAATCACAAAACAACTCAATACACAATAATCCAAGTTTATCTCAACCGAGACCAAGCATTTACACACAAATTATAAAGTTCAACTCAGAATCTAAGTAATCTATAATGTAAATACAGATTGAAAGCAAATACTCCCCTTTCGACACTTCGATCTCTAGTTCGCTTCATCTTCAAGAGGAATGGGATGCTCAGCTACTCATGGTGATGGAAACAAGCTCTTTAATGATGGTTGAGGCATGATAGACGAATGGATGATGATGAAGATGGAGTAAGTAGGGTTTATGTGTGTAGAGATGAGAGAAAGATGTGTGTGTGAGCTTTTGCCTCCTCCCTTCTCAGCCTCCTTCGAAAATACCCTAAATGGTGTGTTAAAATCATTCTAGGTCGGATCTCCAAAGCTGGGTCAGGTTAATTTCCATTTGGAGTAAAATCTAGTACTGTTATGTGATATTTGTCGTGGCAAACCTCTCACGAGAGTTCATTGCCTGCTGATTGAACTTTGGCCGTGGTGAACCATGATTACACCGTGGCAAAATTCTCCAGAGCTGCTTCCCTTACCTTTTTGCACAGAGTTCCTGAAATGAAATAGCACAACTTTGGCAGTATCATTTGCTCATGATAGAATTTAAGCACAATAATATCATTATTCATGGCATATGTACTCAAAATCACACTAATCCAAGTCAACAACTCCTAATCTCAATTGAAGCAGAAAAAGATCATGTATGGGCTAAAATTGACTCTAAGACTCTGGAAATCCAAGTAGAAAACTAATACAAATAAAGCTCAATCAAACGACGCCATTTTTGATCCGACTAATCCACAGAATATAAAATTTTATCGTTGTCTAGCCTTGGAAATGGATCAAAAGACTTGTGATTTCCAAGGATTGCACAGGGTGCAACCCTAGGGTCGTTCTCTCCAGAGCTAATGCGCACCCCTAGATTTCAACTTGTAATCAAGTTCATGTTGCAAATGAAAACCGTTTTTGATTCAAAATTGTTATGTACCTAAAGCTAATTATAACCGACATCACTTTTTGGTGTTTTTGGATTGAATAAATAAGTGAAAGCAGAATTAAAATGTGAAAAGTGTTGGATGAGGGATTTCCTGTTGAAAATGGATTTGGCCATCATAGTTCGTAAAAGATTAGGGAAAGTATTGGTTTTCGCACTAAGTTTCGTAATGAAAACCCCAACAACTCGCTGGGTCAGAAATTTTATGTAATGAACTCCATTCCATGGAACCCTTTAAAAACACTTAATGTGTGTACGAAAATCGCAAAATGACAAATTCAACTCAACACATCATTGCCTCTAAAATAAGCACAACTAGGAAGATAGAAGAGAACAACAAAGATTTCATTGAATGGGTAGAAATGAGACTTCATGCTACCATGTCAATCACAAAACAAGTTCAATACATAAAAAATCAAAGTTTGGCTAGACCGAGACCAAGTATCTACGTACAAATTACAAGTCCTAACTCAGCAACTATGTCATATATAACATAAATACAGATTGAAAACTAATACTCCCCTTTCGGAACATCGAACTCAGACCATCTTCATTTCCAAAAGGAAGGAAGATGCTCAGCTACTCATGTGAAATGGAATCAAACTCTGGATGGATGATTGGAGGTCCGTGGATGGATTGGGGATGAGATTAGGGTTTTGAGTAGAGAAAATGAGAGAAAAATAGGAATGGGTGTGTCTTCTGCCTCCAACTCTTGCCTCCCCTTTGAAACTTACCCTATTTAGTGTGTATTAACTATCTAGGGTCGGATCCAAGAAGGTGGGTCGGGTTTTGTTTCCATTTAGAGCTTGATTCGTTGTTGCTGCGTGATATTCACCGCGGTGAACTTGAGGTTTCGCCATGGTGAACCTCTCGCGAGAGTTCATGCCAGCTGATTGAACTTTGGCCGCAGTGAATTGTGAATTGCTCTGCGGCTAACATTTTCAGAGCTGCTTCCCCATATTCTTGTATAGAGTTCTTGAAATGAAGTAGCAAATATTTGAAGTATCATTTGCTCATGATGGAATTTAAGCACAATTATATCATTATTCATGACAGATGCACCCAAAATCACACTAATCCAGATCATCAACTCTTAATCTCAAATTAAGCACACGAAGGGTCATAAAGGACTAAAATTGAACTAAAAACCATGGAAATTCAAGCACAAAAGTGGTATAAATAAAGCTCAATCTCAATCAGCTCAGCTTGCTTCTCATGTATCAGAAAATTATGGCAAACTTTGAGTTTGTTTTCCTCTTCGATATGTGAGGCATAACTTGTTTAAGAAATAAGGTGGTAATAAATAATTCTTTGTTTGGATCATCCATTTGAAAACTTGCCTGACATTTATTAACTCTGAAGGCATGTAATTCCATATTCAAATCCAATCCCCCCTTCTCACACAATTTATTACTCATTATTTCAATTTTTTAAAAGATTTAAGTTCAAATTCTTTATCAATAATTCAATTCAATCTATTTATTTAAATTAATTGATGCTTTATCTTCTTCATTTGTTTATCCTTTTTTATTTTCAATTTCAATTTTTTCGTTAAATGAAGGGATTTGATTCTCAATTATAGAGAAAGGTTATGTAACTATGCTCTTTCATATTCTTGTTGTTCATATTTCTCTAATGAGTTGCAAGATTAATTAATTGTGTCATGGCATTTTGGAAGTAGTGGTACAGCTATGTATTACGCGACCCACATCGTGAAAATTTATACATGCGTGATTGCTTTACACAACAAGATAGTATATCTTATATGCTAGATAATGACTTTTTGAAATAACCAATGTTAGTATAAATTTAAGGGTCAAGCGACGGAAGTTGAGCAATCCACCTAAAAGAATAATCTATTAGAATTCCCCAATCGAAGAAAGACTAAACTAAATCAACAAAGGATTTGTGGGGATTTGGATTAAAATCGAAAGGCACCCAATACGTTGAGAAAGAACAAAAATTTGGTTTCAGCTTAGTGAATTAAAGTTTCAGTTAAATCTCTCCCTTCACCAATATTTACGTCCATGGAGAATCTTAGTTTATAGCACTTGATAAGCCCATATTTTAATATCCCATACCATTCTAGAGGTTTTTGTTTAAGTTATATGGGCATTATTACATATTTTATGATGAACCAGTAGCAAAGAGTGAGTAAAAATAATAATGTGATTACTCTTGATTATTGACTTAATTGGTCTTAATTGTAGGCAGCAAGGAAAGGTGGGTAAAATTTGGAAATGGCAGTTTGGTAACAAAAAAAATTGTGAGCACAGGACAGAAAAATAGCAAGGGGGACTAAAGGATATTTTGACATATTAAGGCTTCAAATATAAAACCATCCAACCCGTCATATTTCACTCCAGACATGACTCCTTAGCAAAAATATTCAAACCCTAGCTTCATTTGAGACTCCCTTCACTCCATTTTTCTCTCTTCTTCAACACATGCCAAAAATCCCATCCATCTTCCACCTTCTTCCATCTATCTCAAGCCTTTTTCTTCATCTTCTTCCTTTGGTAAGTCATCCATAGAGTAGGGTTTGCTAAGCTTGTTGTTTCTCTTGGTGGTTCCATGCATGGATAGGCTTGCCGCTCTCGGGAAGGGGGTGATTGACTTGAGGTCTTGTACTTAAAAAGGAGCTTTTCATAGTTGCTTTTATGTATTTGTCATGTATTATGATTCTCCTAGTTTTAGATGTTCATACATGTGTTGTCAAGATTGAGCTTGATGCCATAATCGTTGAGCTTAGATTTGTGTATATATTAAGGTGCATCTTAGCTTGAGTATATTGGCATTTAGTTGTCTCCATGTAATTGGGAGCACTAGTGCCACATCATTAAATCTAATATTGTTAACTTCAAGACAAAGTCATTTTTAAACTACAGGTATTAACATTTGGTACAGAAAGACACCTTAGAGACCAAAATCATAGTTTGAAACCAAAATGGATCAAAACTAAAATGAGTGCAAATTGTATGGATGAATAGTGGGATCAATCCTTTGAACATTGTTAATGTAATATTTGATCCTTAGAACATTGGTAATGTAATATTTGATCTTGATTTTGACAAAATAAACAATCCCATTTAACAAATTTGTCTTACATTATCTGGAGAACAACGTCGTGCCATTTCAATTAAGATAAACATTCTTCAAAAATACTAAATTATTATATATGGTTTAGGTATATTTTAGCCTCGAAAGTTTTCGTTTGAACACCCCAAAGTCATTTTTCAATCTAACGTTACCCTAAAAATTTTAAATATGAGTATTAATATTATCACGTAAATTTAAAATAGGACTAATATCATCTTTGACGTTAATAAGAAATGTTAGGTTTGACCATTAATTTCTGCCAAAATTGTTGACGTGACATCCTTAGTTTGACGGTTAATAAACAGCTGTTGTTTGATTGTGTTAAATTGGAGCAAATTGCTATATTTTTAAATTTCTAAGGCAAAATTACATAAAAAAACTTTTGGATGCTGAACGCTCATGAGCGAAAACTTTTGGAGTAAAGATGGATTTTAACCCTATTTTCCTTAAAACATATGGGCCTCAATTAGTGAGCCCTATGATTAAAATTGTATGATATCTAAGGGCACATTTGGTTCAAAGCAAATCAAGCGATGGAATAGGAAAATTTAAATTTTCCAATGGCAGCGGGCATTTGGTTCGAAGATTCAAATGGAAAATGGGTTCCCGCGGGAACCCATTTTCAAGCGTCAGCGAGAAAATTGAAATGGTGGGAAGTGAAATTCAAAGGCTCGTAAATATGGATTTGCCCCACCAAAAACATTGGAAATATAATGCTTCTGCCATGGAAACAACAGAAGGAGCTATGAGCTGGTTAGAGCAAGAAGATAAGCAACAAAAAGGCACTGTTATTTAAAATCAATTCCCAAAGAAATTCTGGAAAAGGTTTGCATCACCTGCTCCTTTGAATAAATTCTGCAAAACATATGTTCAATTCACGAAAAAGTTGACATCCAACATCTACTTTCCGCCTCTCTTCCCCTGTCTGTTGAAGTTTGTTTTCTTTGTGAAAGCCATGTGTGAGTAGGTAATCGCTCTGTGTATCCATATGACATATTTGAGTTTGTGAATGAACTTGTCTTTTTTGTTTGTTGCTCTCTCTGTTTTACCATCTGATTCCATTAACGCTATAAAAGTGGCTTTAAGCAGAGGCAAGTGATGGCTAGATTGTGAATGAGTAAAGTGTTAATGTTGTGCGACAAGATGTTGGGAATGGCAATAATTTATTATAATTATGTTACATTAATATATGTTAGTAAACTTTGTAGGCGATTGAGGATGGATATCTTTTTGAGTTACTGGGTGGATGTTTAGCACTGGTTGTGGCAATAAGGAAACTGATTTTGACAATGTTGGTTACAATGGTTATAAGTAGGCAGAGATGTAGGGAAATCCCTTATAGCTCATATAGATTAGATTTTCATGGCAAGAGAGCAAATCTAAGAGCTATGATCTATAGTAGTGATCCTACTTGCTTCAACCAAATTAGGATGTATCGGCCCATATTTGATCGACTGTGTCATATGTTAGACATAATTGGTGGCTTGAAACCAACAAGGCATCTACTGGTGGATGAGCAAGTAGCATTGTTTTTGCACATTTTAGCTCATCACATGAAAAACAGAGTCGTACAATTTGCGTTTGGAAGATCTGGTGAAACAGTGAGCATATACTTTAATCAAGTGTTAAATGCCACTTTAAAACTGCAATCTAACCTACTGAAAACACCAGAGCCAATTACAGACGATTCAACGGATGGCAGTTGGAAGTGGTTTAAGGTAACAAATTGTGTTTTTGTGATTTGCAAATTGTGAAGTGTAACTATGTATTAATATAGTTGTGTTGATGTAGGGGTGTTTGGGTGCACTAGATGGCACTCACATACGTGTACAAGTACCTTCAATACACAAGGGTAGATACCGAAATCGAAAAGGAGATATAACTACCAATGTGTTGGGTGTATGCTCTCCAGATGCACAATTCATATTTGTGATGCCTGGATGGGAAGGCTCGCTTCTGATAGCCATTAGGTGTGTTAGTGCGATTAGTAATGGCTAGTTTATGTTGTGGTTAACTGAATAAAATTAATAAGGCTAAATATAATTTGTTTTTCAGGAAATTACTACTTAGTTGATGGGGTTATAGTAACTATGAAGGGTTTCTTGCCCCATACCGAGGCCAACGTTACCACTTGAATGAGTGGAGACCAGGACACTAACTCGAAAACCGCTATGAATGCTTCAATATGCGTTATTCAGCTGCGCGTAACATTATTGAAAGATGCTTTGGCACACTCAAAAACCGATGGTCCATTCTTCGAAGTTCTTTATATTACCCGATGAAGATTCAGAATAGATATATCGTTGCATGTTGTTTGCTTCACAACTGTTGGAAATTGTGCCCTAGGCCAATCATTGTACTTCACACATTATTTTCTTTAATGAATTTTCTCCATTTAATTATCATAACTTATGCATGTTTATTATGATAATTGCATCCATGGGCAAATTATGAATATTATCCTAAATGTCCCTGGTCGGTTATCTATGTGGGAACAAAGATAAAGTAAGACCAGTATGACTTTGATAAGGATGGAGATACAAGTCAAAGTCATAGGCACTTGTAAGAGTACAAGGTGCTGGATCGACCCGCTATGAGAAAGCTACATGGATTAAGTCATTAGTTTATCTCATATGTAATCATGTCACAATGCCCTTCGACCTGAGATCATCATGGATTCCTACATGAAAGTCGTTAAGCTTTGACCTAGTTAAAAGTCATCTTTGACCGGGTGATGATAAATGCTATGATCGGGCTTAGGGGTTTTCATGTGGAGGAATGTGAGTGATCAAGATGGGATTTGTCCCTCACATTAGTTGAGAGATATTACTGGGCCCTTCGATGAGTGAGTCTGAGAAATGTATGGCCATACTATAACGAAAAGAGTTTTCGTTTCTTTGATCAAACTACTCAAGGATCGAGAAAGTAATGGTCGGGAATAGGAGGATGACGTCATCCATGCCTCATCCTTGACCGAGATATAGTGTGACAAAAGGGACGTGATGTGGTTGCACAAAAGGTTGCGTTGTATTAACGATCCCCATATGATT
The DNA here is from genome assembly GCA_025593235.1 of Vachellia pachyceras. Lineage (NCBI taxonomy): Eukaryota > Viridiplantae > Streptophyta > Magnoliopsida > Fabales > Fabaceae > Vachellia > Vachellia pachyceras. Next base: position 21,381 of record JANTPZ010115065.1, read on the forward strand.
TGGGTAGTCGCAATGTCTTACTAGAGACCGCTTATGACTTGTGGGTTAATGTTGAGTTTAGCCCACTGCCAACTTAATATGGGCCTATAGGGTCGCACGTAAGACCAGTCCAACAAGAGCTTTAATTATAGGGTTTGTTCGAATTATATATAAATTCGAAATGACAATAATATTATATGTTAGTATTTAATTTATTTGATAAATTAAATAACTGACATTAATGTTCAGATTTAATTTATAAAGATAAATTAAATTCGTCAGCTCATTACTTGGATTAATTAAATGGATATGATTTGATCAGATCTATTTAATCCAAACTAAAATTCCAAAATTTGAATATCTTTTGAATTTTAGATTTTGAATTTTAAGATTAATCAAGATTAGATCTTGAATATATTTTGAAATTAAAATTTCAAGATTAGATCTTGAATATCTTTTGAATTTCAAATTTTGAATTTCAAGATTAATCAAGATTAGATCTTGAATATCTTTTGAAATTCAAATTTCAAAATTAGATCTTGAATATCTTTTCAAATTCGAATTTAAAGATTAATAATGATTAATCTTGAATATCTTTTTGAAATTCGAATTTCAAGATTAATAAAGATTAATCTTGAATATCTTTTCATATCTGAATTTGAATTTTAAAAGATTAATTAAAGATTGATAATGATTAATCTTGAATATCCTTTTGAAACTCAAATTTCAAGATTAATAAAGATTAATCTTGAATATCTTTTCAGATCTGAATTTGAATTTTAAAAAGATTAATTAAAGATTAATCTCAAATTATATAGGCTCTCCAGGAGTTCTAAAAATAATAGGACTCTTGAATAAGAGAGGCATTCTATTCGAGTCTGATAGTGAGCCACAGAACCCCTAGAGAAAATGACACGTAAGAGGCGTTAGCACGTTGCGATTGTTGGAGACTGTTCGCGTGGATACCGGTAGAGGGAGGCGATAAAAGAAACATCGGCTCATCATGATCGGAAGTAAGAACGTGGGACATTGTGGAATCTGAAGAGATCCAGACGCAAAGGAAGAGACGATCTTGAAATGCAAAAGGTACGCCTTCATCTCCTTGATCTAAACGCCTTTGACAGATCCGTATTTTGGATTAAAAAAATTTTAAATTCTGCTGCATGTATGTATTAATCCCAACAATAACCTCATTTGGCGAGAGAAAATATGGGTGATCTATTAGATGAACAAATGGAATCATTTGAACCCACTAATCCAAGATATGAAAATACACCCACAGGAACAATGGAGACTTCAACTAGTTGGAACAGCTATAGAGATGGATTGGCAAATGATATGTTCAATGCATACATGGCACAGAGGGATACAGATTGAATTTGAATGTTGTAGTATTTGTTGAGGATTTGTGCGTTATACTAATTTCAAAGTTCACTGTAATGAAATGACATTGCTATTCGTGATTTATAAATAAAGTTGAGTGTCATTTGTGACAATATATTTGTTATGCAATTGTTATAATGGAGTTTTAGATTTATATTTGTTTTTCACTTCAATGATTTTCTTATGGTGAGGGTTAGAATGGAGGATGCTGGGAAAGCTAAGTTTCATGTATGGAGCCCGGCTGAAGATAAATTGCTTGTTCAGTGTCCGGTAGAACTTAAAACATATCATAAGTTCATGGCAGACAACGGATTCAAGCCAGGGTATGCTAAGAAACTTGAATCTATGATGGAGGATAGAGCACGTGGTTGTGGCATAAAAGGCAACCCTCACATCCTGTCACGGATAAAAACAATGAAGCTGTCATGGCAGATAGTGTATGACATGGTATATGGAACCAACACATCTGGCTTTGGTTGGGATGCAGAAAAGCAGCTTGTGGTGGCTGAGAAGGATGTGTGGGATGAATATATTAAGGTATGTGTGTGACATTTGCTTTATTTATGTTGTGTTGATTATCCATAATTATGGTACTACAAGTATTGGGAAGTT
>JANTPZ010115066.1:0-11608 GCA_025593235.1 Vachellia pachyceras
CAACGAAAAATATAATCAAAAGAATTACTAAGTTGACGCGTTTGAAAGGATTATAGAGTATTAATTTACTTTTTAAATTTTAAATGTACTATTAACCCAAATCATTTCAACGTGGACTCATTAAATCGTTTTAAGTATACATGCGCATGCTTTTAAATAGAAGTGAGAAACGTGCTCGTACCGTTTTGTTACTTCTGTTATATTATTTTCACTGTAGTAATTGCATAATCTATAATTAATTAAATGTTAAAGAGTCAAAAATTGAAGCAGATCTGGAGGTTCATAAAGCCAAATTTGAATTAGAACTTATAAGACCTCAATTGTGGCGCCGTAAAAATTAAAACAATTCGTTGAGATTCAAAATTTGATCATCATGTTAAAAATAAACATGCCAAATTGCATGAGATTTTTTTTCCTTAAATTTTTTCAACAATTTGAATTTAATAACTTATCGCGATTCAGGCTATCACTGATATGGATTGAATACTTCATTTCAGAGAGATCTTGTCAAGTGTTTCTAATAAGCATTGTAAATATAAAAGTGGAATTAATTGGTAGTATTAAATTATTGAAATTAACATTGTTTCCACATTTTTTATTGTAAAATGAGTCATTGGGCCTCGAACATGATATCGGTGAAGTTAACTTCAAAGTTTGCCATTTTTCACATCACGGAAGGAACTGATAAGTTAAATTTGAAGATTTTAATTGAAAAAAGTGTACATTTGATTATTTAACTTTATATAAAATTTCAGTTTAATCCTATAATTTTATAATTATCCTTTTAATCCCTTAACCCTAATGCTACTAGTCTCATAAAAAGATTTTTTATCAATTATTGTTATTTTAAGAAACTAAACTTAACATGTTGGCATTTGTAAATATTTGTAAAAATTTCAATGTTAGCATTTTCTTATTAATGAAATTAACAGACAATTTATAAAATTAAATGACTAAAAATAAAATTGTGTGTGAAGTTAAGAGATCATAATTGTATTTTCACCATTTTGATTTTAATTTATTCAATATGATCAGTGTGTAAAGTTTTTTTATTAATGAAAATTAGGTCAAAAAGTCAATTCATGGGCTGAATTGTTTTTTAAAATATTTGACTAATGAATAATCAGTGAGATCTCTATCTCCCCTAGCTCTCTTATAGTTAAAAATTGCTTAATCATCATTTTTTGTTAAATGAAACAAACAGTGTTAGGATAAAATGACAAAAAAGTATATTTTTTAAACATAAAGGATCAAACTGAAATTAGACATAACTCAAATGACTAAATGTATACTTTAGTCTATTCTCTTTGTAGAAAATGTACATTTCTTTCTTTGTTTTTTTTTTGAAATCAAAGAAGATGTAATTATATAGTTCTTTTATAGACTAAATTTTTTTGAGCAACTTTTATAGATTAAATTGATTATTTATTAAAGGAAAATAATATAGAAATCCCTATAATTTTATCTTATTTTTTCCTTAGTAAAAGGAAAAATAATAGTTCGCTTTGTGCTCGCAGCATGACTGTTCAATCTTTATAGCTATCGATATGATTCTCATTCAACAAACATCTGGATTAATTTTTCTATGTGATCTAAATGAAATCAAAATCAATAGATTATACATGGAATGACAATGTTATAAGCATAACAATTTTTTAATTTTATGTTAATAATAAAAAAATATCATTCCATTATTTTATTTCTCAAAAAACCTTTTATTCTATATTTTGTTTTGTTTCTACTTACACATCTTTTAGATAGCATTGGTGCAATACTAAATTAAAACTGCAAGGACTAAATAAAAAAACCATCCTTAAATGTTAATATATGAAAATTTAATTTTAAGCTTCCCTATGGCTCCATTGCGAGGCAATTAATGATGTAACTATACGTACAATTAATTTTTAAATAACTATTGCAATTATATTGGAAAGAGTATGGATGACATAACATTCTTGAAGTACCTAAGTATTTCTCTAAAAGTAGATGGTATCTAAGTATAAAAAAAAAACAAGTAGATGGTATCTTTCTTACATGATTATATTATTGTCATATGAAGGATTATTAATGATGCCTTTTCAATTTTAACTCTATTCAATATTTGTTAGAAAGAAAGAAACATGAGATATATGTAAGAATGATTTGAAAATATAAAGAAATTAATACGACAAATTTAGAAAATTTTATCGATTTGTTATATTTGATGATCTAGCCATTACTCTATTGTGACGGTGAATTACAAACGATGACTTATAATGAGAACCGGAGTGATACCATTGTAATAATTTGCATTGAAATCACTATTAATCACTGGATGAGAGACCTCCTTAATTAATACGTCCAAATTAATAAGGGGTCTTTAGGAAAATAAGTATAAATTTATAAGATAAAATGGATTAGATCTTACATTTATGATCAAAATAATCCTCTACTGTCTCTTTTTTTATTTTTTGCCGAACTACTCTCTCTTATATTTTAAAGCTCAAGGAAGTATTACCTTTTCTTTTCATAATTTCTATAGTAATATTTTAATCCTCCTTCATATATTAATCTTAGGGCTTGTTTGGTATTAAAGAGTGAATTAATCATATTTTGTCAAGTGAATTTGTAACATTTTGATGGCATTTTGATCCTATTGTTGGGCTTTTATTAGGTTCAAATGCATTAAATTTGATTAATGGAAATTATGTGAAATTAAATATAATTAAGGTTAAATGGTCATATTTTTAATCATTTTTTTAAATGATTAATTTTTGGGACCTTTGATACTACTCAATATCAATTGTCATTGTAGGAATCTATGGAAGAAATTGGGATTAAAAGCTTTGGATTTGCCAAACCTTATATTATCTTGAAAATTGGGCTCTCAAGTGCAATGGGCATCATCCATTTATTCATTATCCAATGACCACTTCCATGAACCCCTTTGGGCCTTTATTATCCATTCATTGAGGTATTCACTGGAGCCACACATTACCCTCACGCCCATTCATTAGCTTTAGCTAGCTGAAAAACCTCATAATCAAAAAGAAATTCCATTCCAAGCCACGTCACCGTTCGTTCACCTTCAGCCGCCACCAAAACCCATTCCCAACCATTTTCCCCCTCGGCTTGAATTCCATCATTTCACATCAACGCAGCCATTTTCATAATCCATCCATCTCCTGCATTCATCCAACAGAGCCGCCAGCCATTTATTCATCCAGGGACCTCGGCTTCACTCTCCCATCTCTATCCATTCGAACACATTCTCCAGCAGCCACCTAGATCCATTCATTATCCATTCCAAAAACTCACCTCCTCCATTCATTTTACATTCGGCACATCCATTCATTCACGCAGCAGCTAGTAGGAATTATTCATCATCATTCGATTCTCGCACGCCCCATACCACCTCCAGAGAGACATTCACACAGACACGCACGCAGCTGGTCCCTCGCATAATCCAGCTCTCATCCATCGCAGACCGCCATTGCTTGCTCCGTCGCTTTCGTTCTGTAGCTGTTCTGCTTTATTTCTCATGGTGTTGCCGTGGAAGATGATGGCTTGGAGGGTGATGATGGTGGAATTCTTCATGGCAATTATTGGCTAGAATTGTGATTCTCTAATTCAACAACAATGGCATGAACTTGAGTCTTCAAAGGGGAGTTTTAGTTGCTTTAATTTCCTGTCCAATAATTGTTTAACAATTCCTAGGTCTTAGGATAGTTATTCTAATTGTTGGAACGATTTTAATTGCTCAAAGTTGGATTATATTGTGGAGATTATTGTGGCTGGAATTTTTGTTTAGCAATTGATAATGGACTAATAATAGCTTTAATTTCAAATATAATGTTATGGTATTGACATTGTATTGAATTTAAAGTCAATATTTAGTGATTTTCTAAGGTGTCTTAGAATCTTAGATCAAATAATCTTTTGCTAACTTTAACTCTATTATTTGAATTTAAGAGTTACAATTAAGCGGTGGTTTTATCATCCTTAATTCCTCTTTACTATTCTGGTGGCAGTTAGTAAATTGGAAGTTTGGAAAATATTTTGTAGCAATTCGATGTGGCTCGGTTGTTGGATTAAAGCTTAATTATAATTCTTTAATTCAATCTTTTAACTCCCATATCTATTGAAGTGATGATTGCCTGCGTTGTTGAGTTGGAGAATTAATTTCCATCATCTGTTATTCGTATTTCATTTATTATCAGTTGTTTCACTTGTTTTCATATTCAAAAATATATAAAAAAAAGAAGTGTTTTAATTTTAGTTTAATTCATAGTATTCTCATAAAATTTTCTCAAATTAATTTTCCATTTAAGTTACTCGCATTTAATTACTAGGATTTAATTTCATTTTCGGCTCCTCAAAGTGAACACGATCCGGATTGGTGCTTTACTACATTAATTCGGTTAAAATCTTTGACGCAGACCAAAGGTGACTAACGGTTCGCTCGTCAAAGAGAAGTAATAGAACTGAATGTAATGAAAATTTTCTACGTGCAGACATGTTTTGGTATGTACTAAAATAAAAAATGATATGACGGAAAAGTTTATGTTTGGTAAGTTAAAACTGATAATAAGATAAATAGGAAAAATATATAAAAGACCATATTACCGTTAATGAACATTAGTTGATCAAATTCATATTTAAATTTAAAAATTGAATAATTAATACAATAATTCAAAAAAAGAAAATGAATAGAATATGAATTATAATTTAAAAATAAATATAAATATCCATATGAATCTAAAAATCACCAAATTTATATAATACTTAGATATATTGCACAGAGTGTCCGTGATTTCTATTTTGAAACTTGATGATCTATCGAATTTGTTATTATTAGCCGGTGCTTTCCCTTCCTACTTTGAAGTTTAAGGGTAAAAGATTTTGAAAACTATAATCGAAGGTGGTTTCCCATGCGGCAAGCCAAATTCAAATTAAAAATTGATGTTTTAGGAGCCGAGTAGCTGCGCTGGAGTCTGGAGATGTCCGAGCCGAATTGACTAAAGATTAAAAAAAATAATAAATTATTTAATTATATTTACGTTATCATCAGATTACATGCTAAAATATGAGTAAGATAATATAGTTTAAAAAAATTGGTAATTGATCTATGCAATGCAAGATCGTGGTGATAAGATTCAAACGCGATATTGAATTGGAGTACGTATGAATGACTCACCATCAAATTATCACATGTTAAGAAGATAAAATTGTGGCTACAAGAGCAGCTTATTATGCATTAATTTAATGAAGGGTATAGCTGAAATCCGACGCTGACACTTGCAACGGTGAGCCATAAACAAAACCCAACTTATTCATTCAGCCTCACGTGTATTTGAACTGGTTCAGTCGTGCCCTTTGATTTTCAGAAAGTTAGGTATATATTAGTACTATATAATTTATTTTGAACACATTCATTTGCTAATTTCGAACCCACTGATTTTTTGTTCAAATTCTTCTCAAAAGATATTAAAAATAAATCTTACTTATCTTCCCAAAAAATAGTTTGCACTCCCTGAACAACCACCTGAGTCGGCCATTGCTCTCATCCCATTCGTATTCATTTTCAACCTTTCAGCAAATATATATATATATATATATTTGCACCTTTTGTTGGCTGAACCGACCCATCATCTTCGTGTGTGTTGGGATTAGTTCGAAAGATGATTTCGCACCAGTTAAGATAAGTATGTAAGATAAATTTTATCTCAATTTAATCAAATGTGATTCCTTCTTCCGTCTATGTGAGAACACCACATTGGAATTTAGATTCTAAAATTTAATTTGCCATTTTCTTCCACCACGATTTAGCGTGAGAAATTTCAATTTCATTACTAAATTTGAATCTCTGGGTCCCCTCATACGCTGACTCTGCCACCAGCCTTTAACATCATGGCTCTCTTCTTAATGCTTTCCGTTGGGGATGACACAGAATATTCGATCGCAATGAACAAGTGTTGCAGATTTCATAAATTGCATGCACCTAATTCACCATACAACAATGTTGTCATTACTTAAAGTGTAGTAAATTCCAAAACATAGTGTAATAAATTCACCCCAGCAATTTTGTCATTAAATAACCTAATGTAGTAATTCCCATCCCTATTCTAGTAATCTCAACAAACCACTGTCCACACAAATATAGTAACCAACTATAACAATCTACTAATTACCTACACGAGATGTCAAGTATGCGTGTGTTTGGATGGGCATTGTAGGCCCCAAAAATGCATTTTGGACCTACAAAGCATGATGAGTCTTCTGCCTCATGTTTGGCGATTCGTTGATGAAAAAAGAATTATGGTGTAGAAGCGTTGAGGCATAAGGAGGAAATATCTGCTCAGCGTTGGGGCATGCTTCAGCATGGGGCCTACAACAATGAGAAAGGAAAGGGTTAGAACAATCCATTATCAACATCAAACGGGCTCTAGACACACATGCTTTGACTGTGTTTGCTAAATGGTAAGAAAGCAATCACAAGGATGACTACAAGAGTTTGCAAGGGGCTGCTCCCTGCATGTGGATGTTATCTGCTTTTGTTTCAGTCTTGAATATTCCCTCTAATTTATCATCACATGAGTAATCCTCTCATCTTTTTTATAGAACAGAAAGTAAAAGAAGTTTTTTAATTATATTTATAAATTACATCATTAGATTTTTTATATGACATAATTTTACTTTTAATTTATTATTGTGTTAACTTAATTCTCATTAGATATAATGTATATTAAATTGAGATACAGTTGGAAAGATACTGAATTTTAATGCAAGGTTAATGAAGTTTAATTTTGTTTATTTATGTAAAATATGTCAGAAGTGACTTATAAACAGGTGTAGAGGAGTATGTGATATGAAAGCAGAAAAAGAGATTTGTCCCTGCTACATAAAGGTCCATTTTTTAACCGTTATTTTTGCTTATACTTAATGGTTCTGAACAACTATTAAAACGGTTAGTATTCTTCAAAAAATTATTGACAATTTTTACTATTAAATATTTTGTACCATATTCGACGGTCCTAACACAAAAACCACCATATAACAAGGCTTTATAAGACCATGTAACTTATGGTGTTTCGATACTTGATGGGTAAAAGAAAACCGGAAATCCAATATATATGGACAAAAGAAGATTATCAAAGAGTGCTATTATTTATTGATAAATTAATGACACTAAAGTATAACAAACAAATTCACCACCCATGATAGTAAGAATGTGAATAAGTAAGTATGAAAATAATTGTTTTTTTGTGTACTGTATCATTTCTTACTGTTCACTTTCCCAAATCAGTTATATATTTCCTCACCAATTAAGCTTTTGTTGTAGTAGACTTGGCAGCTTTCATCGCATCAAATCTTGGTTCCTTAGCCTGAAACTTCAGTGCAGCATAGAGCTTCATGTAATCATCGAACACAAATTTTGGATAAATTTGGTTCTTTTCTTCTTCTTCTTCCTCCTTTCCTTCAATCAATGGTGGTGCTGGGTGTATAAGAGCATCACTTCCTGGATTGTAGAACGAAGCTACAGACATCCTTGTCCCATTGGTTTGTGCAATCACACGATGCTCCACACTCTTGTACTTCCCATTTGTGATTACCTGTTCATGAAATTTTCTTCTATCATCACTTGTCCTCTTAAGAGCCAAAAGTATCATAAGTAAGGATTAACTTGAATTACGAAGTAGACTTGATTCCTAGCACTGTAGTTTAGTTTATGCAACTATAGAGATATAGATACAAGATGGGTCCCATCTGATAGGTGTGTGTCTTAGCATTATCTCAATCTCTCCATAGTTGTATGAACTACTATATTGTTTGAGAGGATATTATTTATATTTCCTCCCATTCTAAATATCTAAATATAACAGTTAGTTAAATGTTTGTTTTGGTTCTAAAATATATTTTATCTCTTAAATTTATACTTTTTTCAAATTATATATATTGATTGCATGTCTAATGGGAATTTCAAATGACAATGATTAGCAGGGCTATTTTAGAAAAATCAATAAAATCTTTCACTAATTAAGTGCATATCAAGTTTTACGGAAGAATTTATATTTAATACCTCAATTTGGTCACCAAGATTCACCACGATTGAGTGGCGCATTGGAGGCACGTCGATCCAGTTGCCGTCTTTTAAGAAATTGGAGGCCGCTAACCTTGTCATCTTGGAGGAGAAGGATGATGCCGCCAGCATCAGTGTGGGCACGAAGACCCTTCACAAGTTCAGGGTTAGGGCAAGAAGGGTAGTTTGCCACCTTTATGCCAAAATTAGGCCCTATTGATCCATGGAAGGCCTTCTTGAGGTAACCCTTCTCAAGTCCAAGATTCTCACAAAGCAAGTCTAATAGTTCCTCTCCCAGTTTTTGTATCTCATCTGCAAATTCCTTCATCACCTTCCTGCATGTGTGTATTATTTTATTATATATATCTAATAAACAATATATAATAATATGAAACATGTATTTGTTTAATTTAGTTTGATCTTTCACCTATATTCTTGTGTAAGATCAGGGATTTCAGAGAAGTTGGAGTCAGGCAAGTGACGTAAGAAGAATGTGCTTTCCCAATCAATGTCCTTAACTTCAGCTTCAATACCTTCTAGGGCTTTGCTTGCCACTACCTCCTTGAACCTTCTCTCCATGCATTTCCTATAATGCTCTTTCGTTAACCTCTCCACTATGTCCAAAAGTTCATGGGCTATCCCATGGTTCACCAACTTCAAGAAAAACAACGATTTTATTTAATATATAACAACCACCAAAATTAACAAAAATAACCACAGATATTGATAAATCCATATTTTGTATGAAGAATATTAACCTTTTGGGTATGTTATTTGAGCTTAATTGGGTCAATTGAAGGATATTTGTGTTAATAAGAGATTAAAGGAATTTGTTGCCAATTTTGAGATATTTTACCACTCTTTAAATCTCTATTCAAATGCATAATCAGTTTGTGTTAATATGTAGGACATTGGGGAGTTAATGTTGAAGGATCAAGGCTTCAAAATGCTCTATGTGCCACATGCTTCAGCCAACAAACATTTTGGCTGAAGCCAACGAAGTCCTAATGCTCTCTGTGCCACATGCTTCAGCCAACAGACATTTTGGCTGAAGCCAACAAGGACCAATTGCTCTTTGTGCCACATGCTTCAGCCAACAGGTTTCTTGGCTGAAGCCAACGTCCATATAGCTGCAGTATCTCACGTGTGTAATCAACTGAACAGTGGGCCCCAAAAAAGATACAACAGAATAACCACCAGCAACACTACACAAGATGGTTACACCCTTTTATCCAGAGGGCTAAGTTTTTACCAAAAAGGAGTTCATCCTTTTATCCAATTCATCCTTTTACCCAGCATCAATCTTTTATCCAAGGGGTGGCATCACTTTACCCAAGGGGCATTCATCCTCTGAAGATGAAAAAGCTTGCTGGAGAGATCTCTAAAAACTTCATCTCTTTCATCTCCATTCATCTTTCCCTTTTCATGCCATTTTTCCTTCCTTTCGACAGAAGCATTGCAACTTCACCTCCCCATCCATCATTCCATTTTTTTTTCATTTATTCACTCCACCTCACTCAAACTCTTCCAATTCGTGAGATCTCACTTTTTCCTCATCTCTCTTGAATTCAATCCTCGACCACTACTCTCCACCTCTCGATCTCATTTCCTTCGCTCATCACCACCAATATCCATCGTCTTCTCTGTCACACTCCTCCATATTGACTTACTCCTTCATTGTTCGCTCTGCCATGGGTGACCGTGTCACCACTGTTGTTGCGTTGTTCTCCATGTCCGGCTGAGTCCGTTGCTTCCTTAGGAGTTCGACCGAGCCAGAGCTTCGATTTAGACAGGGAGTTCCTTGTATTTCATGAATATTTTCAGAGATTCATATTTTTTTGGATTCGATCTGTAAGCTTGTATGAGATTTCATACTCTGCTTTAATATTTCTCTTCGCCATTATTTTACACAACTTGAATGGATTGTGTTTGTTCAGAGATTATCTTCTTGATTGAGATTAGCTTCACTTTAATCTTGACGTGATATTGTTCTAGGTTAAATGTTGTGACTGATTCATTGAGCAATGTTGATTGACATTGTTTTTGGAAATGGCTGAACATCTACATGCATATCTGGTTGTGAGATAATTTGAGAAACACTAGTTGTCTGATACAAATGAACTCAGATCATTAGGAAGTGATGAAGGTCTCATAAGCTCCTAGGAAGCATTTTTGTCCTTAATTCATTTCTTTGCTTTCATTTCATCATATTGCAATTTGACAAGAAAAGAAAAACAAATAATAGCGTAGATAATGGTTTTGAATCAAATAAGTCACAGAAGCAATTTCATCCTTTAATTTGTTGGATTAATTTGCTAACTAATTACCTAGAGACATCCAAACTTCTCATAAATCGACCTTAGGATTGTGCCACTAGTTACATAATCTTGAGTATTAAATTTGGCTTTAAAACGACTAGAGACCAGATATATACATAAATGAAAATATACCTCAAAAAATCCCCAATTCTCACAAGCTTCATTAATTTTCTCCATCGTAGCCTGTCTCTCCTCGCCATTAAGCTTCTCCAAGTTGATTACTGGGAAGTTCTCCATTTCAAAACACTCAAAACTCTGTTAAATTCTTTAGTTTCTGAGCTAGCTTGTAAGTTTCTGAGCTTATTTCCAAGGAAGGTGTTTGGTATTTATAGATAGTTTCTGAGTAAAAGATGGGGAAGGAAGCAGGAAACGACACCAAAGAATTAAAGGCATCAATAATGACTCAGCTTGGACGTACGCTTACATAGTCTGACCGTTGAAAGGGTTGATTTGCGTGTGTTTAGAACATAATTGTGTCCTCTTCCTTGCAAGCGACAATTAGAGAATCACCATCCCTACGTCGTTTGCTTTTTTGCCTGCGATGAGAAAAGCAGTAACCCTAAGTCTGCGCTTAACAGAAATAAGACAATACAATACCAATGATATCAGTTGGCCACGATCAACACGTGTTCCCATCATAGCCTCCAACCTTCATGTACTATTGATATCCCTCAGCAAGTCACTATCCTCCTCATTTCTCATTCTTTTAGTTTTGGTGAAACACTTCACTTTAAAACAAGAGAACTCATTATATTTGTAATATTAATTTGGAATAAATAAAATTAGTTTCTTTTATATTTTTAGGTTCATAAATAAGAAATAAGTTCAATAATTCTCCTTACTTATGACAATGGTAAATTAATTCATTTTAAGGAAAACAAATCCCCGGATCACAGGCATAAACGATAAAAATTATGAATTGCAAAAAAAAAAATGGTTAGTCCAATGAGATCAAATAAGATTATGAAATTATGTATGAAGCTTTGGGGACTTGATCCGTAAGGATTAAACTTCAGAGATTAAATTGATAATTGTAGAAAAAAATTAAGGAATAAAAAGTTTTATTATCCCTTACATTATTTATATTTATGACTTGTTGGTTTATATAGATTTTTGATATTAATATCAATAACTTTATTAATTACAAATTTATATGATATAACAATAAAGTAGGATTGATTATTGTTCTTTTAATTTTTAATCCCATCTAATAAGCACATACTATGCCAAG
>JANTPZ010115067.1:0-28511 GCA_025593235.1 Vachellia pachyceras
ACATGTTACGATGTTAATTTCATTCGCTGTCGTTAAATGCGCATGTAAACATAATCACCTCCTCCTCTGATTGCAATTCAGTCAAGATCTCACTTTCTGCTTTTGTTCTCTTCTCTTTTTGTCCCTGTTTGTGATCATGCATGCCACAACAAAAAGGTCCTTCATGTGAGACATCCGATCTTTTTCCCCATTTAATTTAAGGAATCATCTTAATTAATTACGAATTTTTCCCCATTCAATGAGCCATTTTTATAGATTGTTTTTTTAAATATTTAAGCTACGAAGAGTTTCCCTTTTCTTTTTTTCTTTTTTGCCAATCAAAGGAACTAGTGCTAAGACTGAAAACCAAAATACAGAGAAGAGTTCAAGAACAAAGAACTCAAAAACAAAAAGTTAATGAACCAGCAAAAATAAGTAGATTAAGGGGCATCTAAAGTATTAGCGTCATAATCCTGCAAATAATATCAATTGTTGCAAGTGTATTAAAGGTTTTAACACCCAAGTGAAAAGGATATAATAATGTGACAAAGTTTTAACACTCTAATCAGCCATCAAATTTACTTATCAATCTCCAAAAAAAACCATCTCCTTAAGCAAATTCAAATGGGCATATCTTAGTCGGAAAGAAGATACATGCATCTAACAACTAATAGAATGCATCTCTGTATGCAGGGGCGGAGGCAGGTTGGGCTGAGTGTGGGCAATTGCCCCCACTCAGTTTTCGGGTGTCTATGTAAATACCTATTGGATTTTTATTTTGCACATACTGATTTTTAAGATTTGAACCCACTCAAATTATTTATACTTGTAAACTTATTATCATTTGTTTGAAAATAAAAAATTGCCCCCACTGGCCTAAGGTCCTGGCTCCGCCACTGTCTGTATGTGTCTGGAAATTCGATGAGAGAAAGGAGTTTACGGATTCCGAGAAGAATTTACAGATTTCGAGATGGTTTTTATGGATTTTATTGATTTTAAGATAGTTTTATCTTTGTTTGCGTACACCGTTACGAAGAATTTTTTTCAAACATGCACTCTGATTATTTCTAACATCATTGCATCTCCAACTTACCGTGATCCCTACTTCCTCCATACATCAATAAAAAAGAAGAAGTAAATATCATCATTTTCTATTTTGATCTTGCAAGCCATTCCCACCCCTTCAAGCTTTTGTGGGATAATTTTAAACTCAATTTATATTTATTTTTATCAAAACAACTCACTGAACCGAACCAAGCCGGGCCGAACCAAAGTGGACCTTGGCAATTTAGCAAGGAGAGAACTGAGAAGTAAAGAGTATTGCCACGTGGATCAGGTCAGGGGAGGCCCAGCCGTATCATATAAAATGGGACCCTCCCACATGGGATCAGGAAGTTTGAAAATCTGCCGAGTTCGCCCAATCACGTGGATCAGGAACCTTTGTTTAATGCCTCCTTTTGCAGTCTATTTTTTTGACCCTTCAAATAAAGTGTCTCGCACTGTATATGCAAAAAAAAAAAATGCTCTATTTTTTCTATTCTCTATTATATTAAAAAAAAACTCTATTTCTTTTTTAGTATTTTGTATTCTTCAGTTTTGTTTGATAGGAGGGTTTAAGCTTTAACCTTTTAAGTTTTGTTCTTTCCTTGTTATAGTTCATGACAAATAACACAGCACTTGATTATGTTTGATTTTTTTTATTAAAAAAACATTGATTCAACTTCAAAGGTAGTAGATAGAACTATTTTTACGGCTAGATATCCTTATAGATGATAGTTATATTTAAATCACCGTTGAACACTAAATATATGTATCAATCTTAGAAAGCTTCAAACTTTAGTTCATTACGTTGTGAGTGGCTAACCCAATCCGTCAAAACCAACATGTAACTAGATTGGGTTGATACAATATTTGAGTCATCATATTTACCTTCATTTTGGTTTTGGTTCCCCGAGTTGAAAATCAATTGTTTTGTTTCTTCAAAGGTCAAGATGGTCTGAATTTTTATTAGATTATAGGGATAAATATTTTAAATAAAGTGAAACTCGATGGATAAGAATATTAGTTTTAAATTTGAGAGACTGAATCCAAAGTAATGACAAACTTGAGAAATAAAATATTGTATGAACTCAATTAGTTTTTTTTGCTTGAGCACATGTGCATTCATATTAAAAGTAATTCTATTTAAGGTACTTTCAGGTATTAGATGTGAACATTTCTTCCACCCAACTTAGTTGGGAGTTGGGAACTCCATTAGGAGAAATGAGTTTACGGATTTTATAGATTTTGAAATGCTTTTTACAGATTTTGAAATAATTTTATCTTGACTTGCGTGCATCATTCGTTCCCAAACAATCACTAAACCTTTGTTGGTAACTCAGCTAGATATTAAAATAACGTTATCATTCCTTAGAGGCACCATATAGCACAGTAGGCCCATTAGGCTTACGAAGCCCAAGTCACCGGACCTGTTGGCCCAAAATTAATTACGAGTTCACATGATTTGAGTTGAATACCGGAACCAATTTGATTATTTTCCCTTGGGAAAACTGAAATTGAAGGGTCATTTGGTCTAAATAATCACGCTTTCTCAGAAAAGTAGCTCCTTAAAAAGTATATTTTAAAGAAATTTAGCTTATGACCTGTTTGAAATCACGTTTGAAAAAGTCAAACGTGCATTTAACAGTGTTTTTCTGTAAAACGAAATGATCTCCTTCACATAGTTACCTCATAAATAGTAAAATCACTTTTCCACCGTGTTCTCAAACGGACCCTATATAGTATTAAAAAAGCACTTTTGGACATGGAATCCATGATATGCTGTAAAACATGTGAACATTTTAAGAAAGGGCTTCTTGGTCTAAAACCATGGTTTTGAAAACCCTTTTCCACTTTTCCTTGGTCGTTTGTTGAAATGATCATTGTTGCTCTACCCAAAATGCCCACTCCTTCCTTATTTTGCCTTTACACTTATCCCCCCTCCTTCGTACACTCCTTTTATCGTCACCTTTATAATTTTTTTCTTTAAAAGTTATTTTCTAAAAGTTAACGCAAGCACACGAATTTTGCACTTTGACAAACATATTCAAGAAGCAATAAATAAATATATATATATATATATATATATCAATCAAGTTGGGCTTGAAGTGAAAAGCGGGTATCTGGTTGCAACCATGAAAAGCGGGTCAAAATTAGATTACTTGTGTGAATATATATATATATATATATATATTAATAAATGGTTGGGGCAGAAGTGATAATAAACATTATTGTGGGAATAAATAGTAATTTTCCCAAAAAGGTAATTAATTTAAATGAGAATGTAGGAATAGTTTTTTCAAAGGGAAAATGTGGACAGTTATGAATTTAAATTTATTATTTTATTATATAATTTATATATAAAAGAATTATCCCTTAAATAGTGGGATAGCCATAAAAGAAAAACTACCAGACATTTTTCACTCCGTCTCTACGAAAGCTCTCCCTTCTTTCGTAAAGTGTGTTTGCTGTATATAGCTTGAGGATTCAAATCCTGTAATCCTTAAGGCGTGTGGGTATAGAATAGTTAGAATTTACAGGTATGCCCAGAACTTACCGTTAGACAAATCGTAATAATAGGAGTATCATTAGTCATTTAATGAGCAACTTAATCCATACAATTGTTGCTTTTATTTGAAATTATTATCCCAAGTGACGATACAATCCCTTGTAATCACATTTTTAATAATTTGGGTGTGATCAATGAGGGGAATCTTTAAATATTGAGAGTTAGGTATCTGGCTTCCAACAAGTCACATTAGACATTGATTCATATTAATTTATCCTCCTAGCATGGATTAAAATCAAGAATGACAGTAAGTTCAAGATATTTGAAAATTTAAATTTCTTTAATTTAATTATCAGTATAATCTGCTGAATTTTTTTTTTGGTGAACAAAGACCATTTGATCCACACTCGGAACCCCCCGATATCCGGCGCATTTTTATGAGTCCCTGGCCTTCTTTCAACTGGACCAGGTAACCCGGGACAACTGACTAATCCGGTGCGAGAAATATGCGTGACGCACCCCTTTTAAGGTGCTTTGCACCAATGGTGAGTATCCTCTACCCTCGAACGTGGCTCCCAGTGATCGAACTCTCGACCCCTGGGGAAGTGACAGCCGCATTGACCACTGCACTCCAACGCTCGTTGGTAGAATTTGCTGAATTTTGATCATGCTCTTATATTATTTTGTAACTTTTTTTGCTTTTGCAATTTTGCCAAAAAAAATGCCATTAGAACCCTAGATATGAGCCCCAAAAGATGTTTTAGTTTTCATTTCTTATTGGGAAATTGACCATCATGTTCTAAATATAAGAATTCATAAATAAAATGTCTTAAAGATTAATAAAATTACTATCAGATCCTAATAATAGTTGATTCGATTGTCATTAATAACCTCACAGTTATCAATAACAATCGGACCAGTTACTACTGGGGCCTGATGGTAATTTTACCAATACCTTTTATCCATTAATTTTTTTTATTAGGATGTAATTGTAAATTTTGCTTTCTTATTTCATATTGGTAAAAAAAAAAAAGAGAATAAAAGATCTGTGGGCCTCAAAAATAGTCACGCGTTACCTGCTGGTCCGGTTGCTTCGTCAATTTAGCAGGTTACCCCCAGTCGACCTGTTTTTCTGTTTCTTGCCCAACAACGCCTTTCCCTTTGGAACAACACCCGCTTCAATTCTCCCTCTGTTTTGTTCGCTTCGCGCTCGCGCGATTGGTCCCCTGCTTTTTCGTTCCTCTTAAGGTAATTCATTTTCTTCCATAATCTCTTCGACATTCATGTCTCGACCTAAATTTTATTATTGTTTGGCAGCTGCCAAAATTCGGAGCTGATTTCTTTAATTCATGGGATTTGTTTATTGTGCGAGGAATTGAAATTAAAATGTTGCCGTATGAGTCGATAGAAGCTTAAACTAAGTTTAACAGTTTACGGGTTTGCAAGGGTTTTCTATTTTTCATTTACATCTGTTTACTCTGGCGTTTAAGGTTGTCAAGGGCCAGTAAATGTATATTTATTTAATTATTTTTATTTCCCATCTCCTTAAGTGCCTGAATTGATGATTGTTTATTACTTGTTGGGGTTGATTCTCCTATTTCAGTCTGCAGAATTTCTCATTATATTTTTTCTGAGTTTCGATGAGAAATGGCATAGAATTGGAAAATGTGCGCATGAAACCCTGAATTATTCTGTTGTGTTGCGTAGTTCTGTACTCTTTGTTCTTGAATAAACGAATTTATCTATATAGGTGGGTTGCTAGGTACACATTTGACTTATTGTGTTGTATCTATCTGAATTTTATTGGGAGCCTGTTTCATAAATTGAGCTGATTTTGCTGCTATCCTGCCGGCTCCAGTGTTATATAATCAGTTCACTTTACCCTTTCTTATTGGATATTTCCGATCCCTTTCTGTTCTTTTCAACTGTAGACTGTCTTAATACCAGGAATTTGAACGATGAAAAACGGCAAGGGGAAGGGAGCAGTTGATGATCGGTTAGTTACTGTATCATTAGATCTTGTTTAAAAGATTTTGTGGTATTTTTTTCCATTATAACTTTTCGTCTCCTTGTCCTTTAAGGCGTTGACTTTTAGTAATTTGCATATTTCTAAAAATTCTAGTGTAGTCATGGTGGAATATATGCTTGTTATTTTCAGAATGGTTGGCAAACGAAAGGCTGCTCTAAAGCCTGACAAGAGCAGTGCAAAAATGGCCAAGAAGGCGAGGAATGCCAAGAAAGATCCCAAAAAACCAAAAAGACCGCCCAGTGCTTTTTTTGTTTTCCTGTTGGTATCTCTTGGCTTTCTCCCTTTTGCTAGTTGCTCCTTTAGAAAAATTTTCAGACTTATCTCGTATTCTGTGTGATAGTGAGGAGTTCAGAAAGACCTTTAAGGCAGAAAATCCTAATGTGAAGGCTGTATCAGCTGTAAGTTTCATGTTAGATTTTTTTAAAAAAATTATTTTGAATAATCATCCATGTTTACTGTACTTGTTGATTAAAGGTGGGGAAGGCTGGAGGAGAGAAATGGAAATCTCTGTCTCCTACGGTAAGCACTTCAATCTTGGCTTCATAATTTTTCGACCTTTCTTATTAGTTATATATTTAAGCAATATTCCTAGAAGCATATATATATTATCAGCTTTAGCTTCTTCAATTGAATTCATAGATCCTGTTTATGCACTCACTTATTCTAACTTATCTACTGGTTCTGAAGGAGAAAGCTCCATATGAAGCGAAGGCTGCAAAAAAGAAAGCTGAGTATGAAAAACTTATGAATGCATATAATAAAAAGCAGGTGAGCAACCTGTTCCTGCTGTTTTGTTATATAGTTCTTTGATTGTCTCGTCTTTATGATTTGTTTTCTATTTTTCCCTTTTGACCAGACAAACTTAGCCAATGGCAGAGATGAGGAATCCGAAGTGAATGATGAAGATGAAGCCAGTGGAGAGGTAGGCTCACCAGATCCGGATTTCCTCATTTGAAGGAATAACATGATTTTTTTGTTTGAGAAAAGAGATAGACACAATGTGTCTAACTCATATTTTGGGGTCCGCTACTCAAGCAAGTTTATATCTATCTCATCACAGGACGATATTGTCCGTTCATATGAGATGATACACATCCAACCTCACCATTTACCTTTACCTCCCTTGGGGGGGGGGGTTTATTCAATCGCTTGGCGTGTGTTCTTTGATCTATTCTATCCTGAATTTGTTTTTAGCTTGGAAAATTATTTGCGGTTGCTACGCAGTTGTTGGAGTAAAGAAAAAGATATTTTCACCTGTGAGTTATTTGTACCATCTTATAATGGCGTTTCTTGAACAATGGATTTACCTAAACCTTTTGATTCTTCTATATATTCTAAATTTACTAAAATTTGATTAGCTACTGGTTGGTTGAACAGGAAATTTTGAGCACGCATGAATTACATACCGCTGTTTATTGTCTAGAAAAGTCGTGCTTTGATCCAGGGCCTTTGTCTCCGACCTTCATAATATAAATTTATATGCTGAGTTTACAGTGTTATATTTGATGTCGATTAGTTCCATTAAATTCTGTTATTTTCATAGGGAAGCTGTAAAATGAAAGTTCTCAGCTGGTATGCGATGAATCATTTGATGATGAGTGCTGTTTCGCATCCATTGAATTTGTGTTGAATCTTGTGGCGCGTGACTTTACATTTTCTATATTTAACTCACCCGAGAGGGTTTTGTAGAGTCGAAATTTACAGACATGAAGTCTGCTTTTTAATTGTTATTTCCCTTGTTATATAGGAAGCACACCAAGAAGAGGAGGACGAAGAGGAGAATGACGAAGACGAGGATGATGAAGACGATGACTAAATGTTGCTTACAGCCTAGTATCTGATGTCTGTGTTAGGAGGCTAACATATTATAGTTCATGTTCGCTAGTTACTTGGGTTACTCTTATGTTAGTTCTTGTAGTTATGTTCAACCTTTTAGCATTGTAGCCTGAAATGTGCTGGCTTAAAAGTACCATTATTCTATTTTAGATCATCAATTTGGTGCTTGCATATGTAGCAAAGGCATCTACGTACTCTGTACACAAAGGACTCGGGATGAATGAAAGATAAAATCTTACCAAATTGTTTCAGTGAAATGCTTGTGGCAGATGTATAATTAAGAAGTTGGAATTGCTTTTCTTGGCTTTTCCTTTGTTTCCAGTTTTGGGTGAGATGTTTTTGGGGAATGAATTTGTGGTCCCAAAGAAGGGATCTGTTTACCCAAAAATCCTATGACATCTTAGAAGCTCGCAATGATAACTTTTATGTGGTAAATGATGAGAAGTTTATGTTGCTCACTTGTTATTGAAACATTGTCAGCAATCAAGTCCATTCATTAGGACCTTGTATAACTCTCCCGCAATAAGAATTTGAAGTTCAATGAAAGCTACCCAGCTTTTTTAGGTAAGTCGCTTCATGAACAAAGCCATACGATATGATTAGCTTTTAAGTGATTCTTGAAGGAAAAAAGAACGAAAAATAAATTCTCAATTTTCAGTCAAACCAAAATTCATCTTATTTTCAATGCGACATTTATCTACGCCAGTAATATGCAAGAACTCAAAATGTTACATTGTATATATAACCTCTGTTCAAAATGTTAAACTCAAATAACAAAATGCGAACTTGATTGTGTAATTTGATATTATTTAATTGACAGTTTTTTCTCACGTTTCAGTAGTTTTTTTGTGCCAATAATAAATTTTAATCATATGTATTAAACACTACACATTTTATATAAAAAACCTCTAAATATGTGTGATCGTGATGAAAAGTTTAGGACAATAAATTATAAATGTAAAAGACAAAACGCATTAAGACAAACTCATTCACTAGCTCTTACATTTAAAATTGGAGGAAGTAATTAATACCTACCAGTTTAACAATCATCATAAATCATTCTCAAAAGGCAAAACATAAGATGGAGGAAAAAACATTTCATTCAGACTCACTAAGATAGGATTTGCCATTAGATCTTTTGTACCCTATTGAAAGATAGGAAGGTCGTTCTGTGTCGGTTGTTTATAACAAACATCCACTTCAACTGGGACAAAGCTATTCGAGGCCTTTTCTGTAATTTCATTTCCCATCTTTAAGAAATAACCATGCCTGCAAAAATTCGATGTTAAGAACTTCATATCACGTGAAATTGAAATTTAAAAGGAACAGAATTTAGGCATTTACCAAAATCATAGTCCATAGGAGAATAATGACAGAAGAATTAATACGTACCATCGTGTATCTGCCGTTAATTCAGGATGAAAAGCTGTCCCTAGTATGTTTCCTTGTCTAACAGCAACTATAACTTTACTTTCTTTCTCACCATTCTCCTGCCATATCCATAATTAATAAGAAAACCAGAAACTCAAGGTTTTTTTTTTTAACAAGAACTCAATTCATTAATCACCATAAAGGATTACAGCAAAACAATCTACCTAATGGCACTCCTTTCATAGTCTAACCACCTTTCTACAACAAGGTAGCGGATAGAAACTGAAGTTAAACCAACGCATTTTAAACAGTTCATGTGGCATATAGTACATATGACGCAACAAAACTTGGAAAAGCAGCTGCATCATATCCAATACGGATCCGACAGTCATAGTAGACGTGAAACCTCAGATTCAAACTGTATTGGCATTGAAACGTTACATATTTTGCCTACCACGGTTGACAGTATCTATATTATCAATAATTAAAGCTTCTACAGGAAAAACTTCATTGTGTAGATTGAAGTTTATAACATTGGAATAACCAACCTTTTGATCTTCAAGAGAGAGATCTGAACCCAACAATCTCTTAGAAGGGACAGGGAAATCAGCCAGTATTTGAACTTCTGGCCCTACTTCAAGGATTGCTGGAGCACGAATAAATATTCCGCGGAATGTTTCGGGGCCACCTTCCTGGGATGCAAGCTCTGGTACAGAAAGCTCGGTTTCAAAGCTTTGAATCTAAATTGACATGATTCTTGGTCAGATGCGAGGAAAAAAAAATGACATGCATAGATGAACATAGTTCTGCACATTTGCTGACATATAGCACAGAATAAACCATTATTTGGGGGAAAAGCAAACAGCTTGAGACTTCTTTTCTTCAACAGAACCTTCGGCAAACTGTTTTAGTGCGATAATTAATAACTAATAAAAGATTCTCTCTCTCTCTCTATATATATATATTCAATCAAGAACGGGACTCGGGAAAGAGGAGAGAGATTCATAAGATTTTATTAACTGTTGTAGCCGTCACCCTATAGTTCCAATATCCTATGTAAAACCTAAATTTTTTTGGGGACAATATAACATAAAAAGTAGGTACTTGGCACCAATATAAGATGTTTATATGTTAAGTGTAAGGTCATTCCTGAAGAGTGCAAAGACAATACGTTTGCCTCCACTCAATGCAATACATAAAAAGTTTCATGTCCAATGTCCCATTGTAGCTTTATTTGCCATGTGCTTCTCCATTAAATGAATGCTTAATTATCACTAATTCAACGTCCACTATGACATTACCTGGCTGCCAAAGAAATTTCTGTGGACAGTGCAATCAAGTCCTCCAACTAGTTGTTGTCCACCAGTCTTCTGTCCTGAAATAATGTTCAGCATTTATTTTTTAAAAATTACTTTCACGTTCATTATAGATAAGTAAAACAAAAACAAAAAAAAAATATAATGTTACTCAAAATTCAATATAATTGCAGAAAAGGGGTCAAGAGGGGGGGAAATCCACCTGTTGCTTTATTTGCCAAGAATATAAGCCCTGCACAAGTTCCCCAAACAGGTCTTCCCATCTTAACAAACTCTCTTAGCGCAGGAAACTGTTCAATTGAAACGCTCAACATAAATTACAAGGCCCTTGCTCTTCAACAAGACGCCACAAGCATAAATTAATCTGATATAATCATTCTATCTTCTATCAGTCCATTACTGCAATTAAACGAGGACAAGGCTCCACTCAATTTCAACAAAGAAACTCACATACCTCAAAACTCACACCACACGCATAGAATACTTCAAAAGTTTTACCCCTTTCTATCGGTTTCCTCTGTAAAGAATTGTATATAAGAACAGAAAACATACTAACTCATGCAAACAGGCTATCTCAAGAGCAGCGTCTTTCTTCAGCTAAGCCAATTAACGGCTAGCTAACACGATACATAAATATGAAATGAACTATCCGAACCAAAATGGTTAAAGAGAGCCACAGCGTGCTTATCTTTCTTGCAAAATTATTTTACATCGCAACAAATAGCTTACAGTTGCAATTTAACAAGTGTGAGATTCGTGTATCGTATAATATTAGACATAGTGCAGGATCCTGTTTCTGTTTTATCAGTAACACTATTTGATAGCAGCAAGCAAAACAGAGTTATACAGTATAGAAGCAATAGAATGCTGCATTTAATTATAGAGTAACAAGAGACCAGGTTGTGGAACTCAGCGAGCTTAGCCATGGTGGTGCTTTCTCCTCCAGGAATGATAAGTGAAGTGACATCGCGAAGCTGTTCTGGCTTCCTAATTTCGATCCCTTTCACGCCTATCCTCCCAAGGGCTACCATGGACACAAAAATAAATTTTAAAAAAAGAAAACTTTAAGCTAGCAAAGAGCTATATTATTACATGCAATAGCTATTTACACATTCCAGAGAATTGAGAGAGAGTGAAAAGAATGAAGCTTGCCTGCTATATGTTCGTTGAAAGAACCCTGTAAAGCAAGGACTCCGACGACGGCCATGTTCTTCCGAACAGTACCGTCTTTCCAAGCACCAATGACAGAACCCCTTTTACCTGTAGGCTCAAACCAAAATGAACGGTGCCGGCGATCAAGTGGAAGTCGCTCACATAGCCGCCATTAAAACAATCACACCATGATATGATTAATTAATTAAAATAAAATAAAATTAATCACATGATGCATTTCATTGCCGCAGTCGCAGATCACGATCTGATTAAAAAAAAGAATAATCACATGATGCATTGCATCGGGCAGAGTGTTTAAAAATGGGATCGCTTTTTAGCGCAATTATAAATTAAAGTATTGAAGTAATTTTAGTGCTTGAACGTTCATACCAAAGATAAAATTTTTTTATATACTTACTTGAAAAATCACATTTCTAAACACGTACTAAAATTTTTATGTTTAGGATAAGTACTGTGAGAAGAATTTTTATACCTGGCTTGATTAATGTGTTTTATGGGATTTTCCAAACAATATTACAACAAAAAAATTATAATAAGTAATTAGTAAAATATTTTAAAAAGAATCACAAAGATATTAAGTAATTAATATTGTATTGATAGGATCAAATGGGGAACCACGTTTTTAATTCATTTCTTAAATTTTTTTCACTTCATTTTGTATTTTTTAAAAACATCAATATTGCCGAAATATGTCTGTTATCAAATCCGGATTGTTTAACGTAATTCAAGCTCTTAAATTAAATAGCTTACATTTTATTTGAAGACTTTGAAATGTAAGTTGTTCTTAATTTCTTGATTTAATAAATCATATTAAAAATTTATAAATATTTTCATTTTCAATTTAATTTCTCAATTGGGATATAATCACACCACAAGAGTTATTTTATACATATTAGTTACTTCATAAATTTTATAAAATAAAATATAAATAAGAATACAAAAAATTTTAAAAAATTACTTGTAAATACAAATGCGAAAAGTGACTAAGAAATTGAAATCAATTATATAAAATATGAAAGACACAAAAAACACACTCCTTTGGTTGTAAAACTAATTTTAAACTTTGTGTAAATACATGCAATTCACTCTAATTTCTCCCCTTAATTTCATTTTTTTACTTTTTAATAATAATATAACCCAAAATTGTTGACATCCCTGTACTATTGCGATTCTTGATGGGACTGATATAATCACAGAAGTTAACAACGAAACTTAAATACGTAAATTAAGATAAAATTTATCTCACATAGTTATCTTATAAACTATAAATCATGTTGTAAAAGTTCATTTTACCACTAATCTAAACAGCCTCATTTGTGACAAACTGACATGGAAACTTTAACTAATCATACAATTAAGAAGCCAGTAAATGAATAGATATTTCTTTCAGAAAATAAGAAAATCCAATATGACCCCACCAGAATGTAACTTCACAGAATGTAAATGAATAAGGGTGTGTTTGGGAACTCATAAAGGAATTCTGTTGGAAGAAAAAAGTTTACGGATTTCTAGATGGTTGTACGGATTTCAAGATGGTTTTTATAGATTTCGAGATGGTTTTTACGAATTTTGAGATGGTTTTATCTCGACTTACGTACACCATTGGGGTAACGAAATTTCCAAACAAAGACTAAGAGGATGCTTAGAGATGACTCCAAAACTCATACTTCATGAAGCCAATGGGGGGCGGGGGGAAGCCTATTTACCAATGCTTTTTCAGCAGTTCAAAAAATCCCTGCAAAAACTGATCACATTCACATATAAAGAAGAAAGTGGAGGCCGTTAGGTTGTGTGTGCGTGAGCTTCTTCTGCCACTTCTCACCAATGCTGAGGATTAGATGTGAAAATAGGATCTGGAACTAAGTGAGGCAACTTCTTCTCAATGTACATAAATAGCCTACTTACGTTCTCTTTGATGATTGAACCTAAGTCATTTATCTCATTGCTGCTCATGAAGATCCAGAGGTCATCGGAGTTAACTTGTGTCAGATTTCCCCGACAGAACGGGCAAGATTGAGATCTCGCACGCCTAAACCAGCAACAGAAGAAAAATCATTAGAATTGGTAAATGTAAATGGCCATTTCAACTCACATAGTCATTATAACCGAATGCAATAGCAGTACTTTAGTAACCTTGAAAACAGATATACATGAGAATCAGCAATTTCCACTATTCAGATCCGGTTATTAACATAAGAGTTAATTGGGGTTGGATTTGATTTTAAATCTGAGACCTCATCCAATTTGCCCCCATATTTATCCTGTAGAACATGTTAAGGGAACTTCCACAAGGGTTAGTTTTAATGCAAATTATTTAAGGGGGTAAGTTCGCGAAACCAACACATTTTTAACAAATAACTAAATTAACTAACTTTTTAATCTACTTAAATTAGTTAAGTAGATCTAATACCAAAGACTAGAGGAAGTACTGCATTTTTTCTAGGATGACATCATCTCATTCAAATATATTATCTGGTGGTCTGCATCCAAGGAAGTTTTACACAATGATGAACATTGGAGAGCATAAGAGATCTTATAGAAACTGTCTTCAACACCAAAATGAACATGTTCTTTACGTCAAGACCAGAAGTTTACCACTGAACCAAAAACTATAATTATTGCCTGTGTGTAACATTACTCCCTAAGCCTACCACAGTGCATATGCCTAGTGCCATAGTCTACCATCTCCAGTTTAAGCAAAGTTAGGGTAAGGCAACATAAAATGTATCATGCAATGATATAAATTATAAGCACTGAATCGTTGTGACAATTTACTCACCAGTCTTGGTAACATTTTATGCACATTTAGTGGCTTCATATAGGCAATACAACCTTGCTGCTCATCTCCATGCAAATGTCACATTCATTTTCTCTCTCTATGTCAATATCAGAAATCTTTCTTTTGTTTATCGCATCTTCTGACTTGTTCTTAGCAGCCCATAAATCTTTTGGCCGCCCCTCTTCGGCATCAGTGATTCCTCTTCGTAGTTGCAATAAAGAGGGAAAGATTATACCTGTTTGGAAAGATGTTCAAAACCAATAATGTCCGGATTGTGAAGAACTTCCCTGAGAGCACCTTAAAATTCTGAATATTAGAATATAATGAAGGATCTTCAACCGAACTTCAAAAAACTTTCCAATTTTTAATTATAGTTGTAAGTTCATTTCCCCATACAAGGAGAACGGAAATTATTTTTTTGCTGCCCCTTTACTTTCTTCTCCATTAAATTCCCAGACAAAACCTTAAAGGGAAATTAAAAATAACTAGCCTGGTTTCTGGCAATCAACTCTTATATTTCAACATAAGAATCCAGTCATCCACATACCATAGAACCCCTTCAGACTTGCTTTTCTTTCACAATCTGTCATTGTTGTCTTCCCATTGTCATATGTCTGACAAAAATCCAATATTTATCACAAAGCTTGATGTAAGTCAGCACTATAGCAGTCCAAACCATGTTTTATGATGGATTGTTTTTAAGACATTTTAAGTGTTCAGAGCAAAGGGGGGAAGAAAATAGACCTTGTATATGAGAATTCTAAGCAATCCAAAGGCTCCAGCTAGGTGGCAATCGGTCCATTGAAACAGCACAAGGAAAAATTGAGCAGCTGGACTGTAGTATAATTTCATTTGGAGGCAGGCACCATCAGAGTCTCTTGGATAATCAGAAGCTCTGTAGGAAAGCATATTTTGCCCAATAAATCATAGGTTAGACAATGAAAGTAACAAAACGGGAAAGTTTCTTCTCATTCTCATTTAGAAAAGTCAATTATTGAATCTAAAACATTGAAGAAAGAACATAAAGTATAATTGAAGCGAACTGTGATTGAGTTCACAGTATGCACACGTAACTGTAGGAGGGTTTTGGCTGGGTTTTCGCTTGGAGCACACGTAACTCCTTTACACACACCTTGTCAGTTTCATTCTCCCCTATATTTTCGAGGACTCCGAATAAGCAAAATAGTGTGTGTGTGTGTGAGGCCAAAAGTTTTTACTCTCTCCCTATTTTTTGTAAAAATAATGGTCACTTTATAATGTGATAAAGGATAATGTATAGATTAAAATACTCTAACTATCCTATAGTTTTGTGTTAATTATATAGAAATTCCCTCTATTTTGAAAACCCATATAAATATTTAAAATTAACATGTATATAGCACAAACCCCTCTTATAGATTTGAGATTCTACTTCATCCATATAAACTATTAGTTAAACTTCATTTTGATCGAAATGCCCTCTTCAACTTAAGAACAAGATTTATTTGAATATTTATCATTACAAAAAAATAATTCTGATACGCATATTTGCAAATTTTATAATGTTATAAGGTATATTAATTTTAATTATTATTTAAATTTTGACCACATTTATTGAAATTCATTTATTTTGGTTTTTAAAATGGTTAAAAATATATTTCAAATACATTTTTCACCGTAAAATATAAGACGATATAAGTATAAGAATTATACAAATGATTTAAATATATACTTTAAAATTTTAAAACACGTTTTTTATTACAAATGTTCATAAACACATTTATCAAATACTTTCTGCAAGTTTTATTTTCATATTTTCTAAGTTGCGCAGGTAAAGAACATGGGATTCCAACCATGCATATTTCAAAAATCAAAATAAAATGCTTTTCATAGACTTTGTCCTTTTGCCTTCACAATTCTCCATGGTTGTTCTTGCTACTCACTTTTTCTGAACTTATTTAGGAACACCGTTTCCCCAACGATACATATAAACCGAGATAAAACCATCTCAAAATCTGTAAAAACCATCTTAAAATCCATAAAAATCATCTTGAAATCCGTAAAACCATCTAAAAATCTATAAAATATTTCAAAATCTGTAAACTCCTTTCTCCCAACGGAATTCCCAAACACACACCAATTGGAGGTTGTATAATTAAGATAAAACAGAAATGTATCATATCATAGTAATATCATAAATCAAACTATAAAATAAGCCCACATGTTTTGTATTGTTGTGATTGTGTAATGTGCCAAATTTTGTATCTAACAATTTTGCAAATCATTAATTATAAATAATGAAATCATAAAACTGGTTATTTTTTAATGAAGAAATTTTGGTTTAAGAAACATGACACGTAAAAGAACTTTATAAAAAAACCTATGGGAAGTTTGTGATTGAAGATATGAACAGATAGAAGGGTGGGCACAAGCACAATAGACACGACACACAAATGCAGTTGATTACCTTGTATACTCTCCATCTTGATGAATTGATCCATTGAAACACAGTAGAGCTGGTAAAACAGGCCAGCCTGTCAAAAAAATATTTTTTATTAAATAAATCATTTTTTCTTTTTTACCAAGTTTTTCTATAAGATTGTATAATTACATGATTATATTTCAATCCTATCAATAAGTGTTTAATAATTTCTTAAAAATTTAATTTAATATTATCTTTTCCTTTGTAAAATATATTGAGATGAAAAAAAACCAAAAAAATATAACACATATATGTATTTTTAAAAAAAAACTAAAAACGGGTTAAGCGGGTCTTAGTGGTGGGGGGCTGGAATTAGCCCGCCACCTAGAGGCGGGTTGGGCCCGTTTTCCTACATCTACACAGTCATACAATATTCAAGTAAATATTATCTTAAAGATTAAAGTGCATGAACCATAATTTTTTTTTTGAGGTGATCCAATGAAATGATTGTTTAGAGATTTAGAGAAACAATAGATAGCTAGAAAGAGATATTGATTTTATCTTTCGTTAAAATTTTATTAAATGAAATATTTCACATTTAAAGTTTTATAAGGTATGGGGAGAGTTATTTTTATTCTTAATATAACTTACAGTATTAAGTTTATTATGTGAATGTGTATTTTTACTTATAATTTATGGTCTGAAAACTGTTATTTTTTTAAGGTGTGTATACATCCCTTAAAAGATGTTGAGCCTATTATGCAGTATGGTGAGTGATGTATCATGCATGAGTAAGAGAAAAGAGTCTTGCTCTCACAGATGAGATAGCTCCCCCTCCCCCCCTAAAGCAGATATAAAAGATCTTAATTGAAAATGTTTCTTTGTAAGCTGAAACTAGTAAAGAGAAAATGTAGTCATCTGGCCTAAAAAAGAATTACAAATAAAATCAATGATAAATAGAAATACAAGTTAAACACTAGTTCAATATCAGAAATGCTTATATCCATATTTATGATTGATTTGTTCTGTAGACCTAAGACTTTCTCACTAAGTATATGGCATCCAGTGAGTCCATGTAATACATTAACCCAAATCGCCGTCATAATTTTTCTTCATCTCTATTCACCAATATATAAAGCGTGAGGAAAATAGATATATTGACTTGCTCTTGGTGGTTGCAACTCTTCTGTAAGCGTCTCATTTGGCTGATCATCCAAGTTTTGGTACTCAGTTCTGAAGATCATAGCAGTGATGAAACATTCTCAGATTTCAGGAGCTAAAGAGGGTCAATATCATCAATGTAGATTCTTCTGGGAACCTTCAAACTTAATTGTTGTGTATCCCATTCAGCCTCATTCAACTTCTGAATAAAATCCTCAAATCTATCTTTCAACTCCATGAGGCTACTAGCAAGTTGAAGACAAACATTGCCCTCACCATCATCCCAATTCTCACTTAGCCAGAAAGCCTGCCAAAGGCTTCGCAATACTGAGACACTAGTAGCTCCCACCTGCAGTATGATTCTGAATCCGTGAAAATGAAATCTTTACTGTACAATAACAAAACAACAACTTTTTCCATCAAATGGTGTTATCATGTGATATGTGGAAATAGGTATAATAAGGGTAATTAGGTAAATAACAGGGAATAGGTAGTTTGGGAATATACTAGATAAGTCTATAAATAGGATATTTGAATTATGTAATCAGTGGATAGAGAATTCATATTTTACTGTTTCGATCTCCTTTCTCCTTTTACCACTAACATCGTGTCGTTGGAAATTTTCACATTCATGTGTTCCTGTGCATAGAAATTTATTTGGTTACAAGGATGGCACAAGTATATGCAAGGGAGGAGCCACTCAAACCAAGGGCATTGGATAAGTCCATAGAACTTTTAGTCTGCAAAAGATGTGTGATTTTACAATACATGAAGGGTGAAATTGGAACTAAATCAGACTCTTAGGTCTCAAATGATACGAAAATCTAGAGTCTTAAATTGACAATGGCACAATCTCTTGAGGATCAAAATAAGTTTTTTGTTGAAACTCTTCGAGGAAATTTAAAAGCATACCTTAAAAGAAACATAAAAGCTCAGATCTTCCTGCTGCTGGTTCACAGTAAGGATATATCTCTCATTCGCATATAATTTCACAAGTGTCCTTAACTGCTCCATAATAAAAATATGAGAAAAATAATAATGATGAGAACGGTTTTGCATTTTATAAAAACTATACATAGAAAATAAGCTCAAGATGCGCCCCAAAAAAATTGTGAAAAGGCAATGACAATGATTCAATATACCATGAAATGAGATCTCTCCACACCATCCATTTTCTCTAATGGCAAACCGAAAATGATTTTTGGCTTCATGAAGTTCTGCCATACTAAAATGTTTTCTTCCCTGTTGCAATCCACACATCCTGACATAAACCCATCCAGAAAATTGGGCATTCATGTAAAGGGAAATAACTAATACCAAAACTGTATGAATTCTGTGAATGCAACCTGGAACAGTAGAGTGTGAAACATGTGAATTTACCAGCATGCGAGCACGCTTAAGATTTATCTGTTGAAAAGAGTCATGCAGAAGATACATCACTGGACAAATACATCACATGAATACATTCCTTTCCTTTTAATAATTTTTCCACTTACTGTGTTAAATTGGAGGACAGAAAGGGATTCATAGCGTAGCCAAAGATGGACAAGCCGTATAGTCATCCAAGTCAAAGATATTGCAGAATATGATTTTACTAGGCCAGGGGTATCCTGCATTCAACCGCCCTTAAAAGTATTAACTTGCTTGGCAATTCGATAAAAAGTCAAGTGGTCTGGAAAACTAGCGTACCCCACCAGTATCAATATGCCCAAGCCAAGGCCAGTCAACTGAGCGACCACTTCCCAAACTTCTTCCTGAAAAATTATGATGAACCAATAATATGAAGAGCTCTCTATTTTCCAACAAAGGCATAGAATTTCAAGTTTCTTGTTTACATGTATCAATCCTTCATTTTAGTTGTAAAAAGAAAGGCAAAAAATAAAGTTCATTGACCATCTTAAACATTGCATGGTGAAGGTGAGTGCAACAGGAAACAAATAGGTCTTTAGTCTAATTCTCAGCAAGCTAAAAGTTTCCATTGAAGTTTAAGCCTGTTCTTGGCCAGGATAGGGCTAGGTTGGGCTGAGGATAAACTTAACTCTTATACCCTTCACTTTAAACAAGAAAATATGACCCATGCATGCCGAAAATGTCAAAAACCTAGTGCATACAAAGGATAATGGTGCACAAATAATCATGCAAGTTAGTCAATCAAAGAATCTTCTATTTTGCAACTTATTTTCTATCTGGTTACTTACTCATTAACTTGTCCACATCAGATATCATTGTAATGTCAGTCTTGCAAAAGTTACTACCTTTTTTATGCAAAGTCATCAATCGAATTTTGTTTAAAGAATCATATACTAAGTACTGTACTAAGTCAACTATATATATTTCTCTGGTCCCTCCGATTTAGACAAAAGACTATATGGAATGCAGATGAGAAGTCAGTAGACTAATGTTCCTACAAGTATTTTCTCGTTTAATCTCTTTGTTTTTACATTTATGTTTTTCATGATTGTTTGTCTTCACAATGGTTGGAAAATTAAGATAAGTTACAGTAAGACTAAAAACCATATAACATATAAATGCAGTTTGAACACAATTACGAAGCTTTTAAAGATTTATCAGCAAACCCATCAGAAATAAGAGTAGAATTTATCTTTAAAAATGTTGCAAGAGCATATACCTTTGCTGCTATCTCTCCTAGATTTCCTGAAATGGCAAAATGGTTTTGAATCACACGAAATGAAGGATCTTTTAACCCTCTTGCAACAGCCTGTTTGAATGTCGAATCAAAGAAATTCAATTCTTTAGAATTGCCAACGCATAAAAGAAGTACTACCACTTATAATAATTAATTGTAGCATTTCGTTTGAAATTCTGTTATAGTTATCTTTGAAAAATAATTTGTCACCAATATACACACTGGTTTCTAAACAATAGAGCATGTAAAACTGAAAAATCAAAGTACCTTAGTAAGATTTCCAGCAGATGCCAGAGGAAGGAAATAGGCAGGATAAAGTTGGGTGGTCAGATCAAAAATACTGCATGAGTGATCAGCAGGCTTAGTCCAAAAATAGCATGATTTTACATACAGATTTCCATAGAAAACAAGGCTTATTAATTGACCTTCCTGCACTGCCAATTAAGTCTGCATACATTCTCCATTGCTTTGGATCATCATCAAAAAGATTTCCAAACCTCCCACCTGGAAAAGATAGCAAAGTATATTTACAAATAATATTCAGGAGATAATACTCTGCTTCCTTTAGATTCCTTCATCATTTCCAGACCAATAAGTAACCGTCCAACAGCTCCAATGCCATCCTTTGATAACCATCTAAAGATAAAAGTGAAAAGCATGCAGTCAATTTTATAGAAGTAAAATAAACAAATGACGGTGACGGTGGAAAAAGGATATGTTTCATGTTATTTTAATTGGTTAATAAGCTTCATGTTATTGTACGCACATAAATGGTTTGTTTGTATTAACAGCTAGTGTAACCACTGAAATTAATTTTTCACCTAATGGCAGCAGCAGAAGCAGCAGCTGTGGTTCCTGAGAAGGAGCCAACACCAACTGCCTGCAAGTGAAGGAGAGGTTTTGACATGAAGACAGCACAGATGTGTAATTGTCATTCACTTCATTTAAATAGCAAAAAGACAGTTTCAAACAGAACATGGATATCATTAAGGAGCACAAGTGCTCAACTCTGCTGGAGATGGCAATCAGAAGTATAACCTTTAATGAAAAGGTTTGAAGGAATGGAAATAGCAGTTCGTTTAGAAAACAGAATCGGCGTATAGCGCATCATCAATTTAAATAAAGATGCATCAAGTGCTTTACTAACAATTCATAAAACACCTATGCCTCTTCATCTCCCTTTCCCCCCCTTGTGCATGTGAAATTACTCATTACTAATGAACAGTACCTTGTAGATTTGTAGCAAACAAGTTTGACTTTGGCTAGCCAGAAGAATTATTCTGACATCACAGGCTTTGATTAAATTAGTTTTTTTACTGTACATGTTGAACATGGTGTAATATCCTAGAAAACATTACGTCCCATCAAAAGGCGCTCCAAGATTTATTGATAAAGGGGTACTTTTTGATTCTCGAAACTTTTCTATGATGATAATGGCCATTTAAAGATTGTTTCATTCAGAATACAGAACTTCTCTTCCTACAAATACGAAGTATTTAAATATTCAAGCTCAAACCTGTCTTTTCATGTACCAAGTAGATGTCAAATTGCCAATCTTGCCATTGTGTTTTGTTTTCATTGACAAATGGAGGCATTGTACCCTCGAAATGATCAAAATGAATGCTAAACATGCCAAACCGCACAAAAAGTAAACATCACAACCAATTACTCACAATGGAATAGAGATTATTGTCTGGAGGATGTTTTTTCCACTAAATGGAAATGCTGCTGACTATTTAAGTATCATAACCTCTTAAAACAATCCAAGTAATAATTCAGTAGGATGAGTGGGATTCACATGCCTTTAAGAGACTCGAAGTGACCAAGGCATGACAGATCCATCCAGTCACATTGGTAGGGAACTGCAGCAACATGTAGCGCAAGTAATCGTCTGAAACAGATCCTGCATCAAAAGTTCTCTAAGTAAGGAAACAAACAGTTTTACCCTTAAGTTCATATGTTCTTTGAAATAGAAGCTCCTTAAGCCATAAATCATCCACAGAAATTACTAATGATTGCTTCTAGACCTCTGGTCATGTGCAAATCGCCATTATGTATTTTGCAAATCCAATTTTCCAAAGCTGTAAAATATAAAAACTCTCAAATTCGATTTATTCAGATAAATCTTGTAATTGCCGAGTTGTTTGTCTCAGAGAAAAAGGAAAGAAACAAAATCGAAGCTGTTTGACATACTAATATTAATGATTGAAAAGGAAAAGAAATGTATGTCATATTGCCGCTTGTCAATTTACCTGGGAATCCTTCGGGTAAAATGAAGTCTTTGATTGTACGTGGAAGCCAATTTAATTTTTTGTCGTGGGAATTAAAATCCTGGAAACTGTCTGTTGCAGGCTTATCCTCCTCAACAGTAACAGTTAGCAACTGCGATTTACCATCTACTTCATATCTGCTCAAAAGAAATAGAAGAACAAATAATTTTAAGCGAAAATTTGTCCTATCTGAATCCTGGTTTGGATATGGCATCTGCTTCGAAGGTTATGAATTTGAATAATGAAGTCTAACACAGGTGCACGTAAGCACTAAACCATGCCTAGCAACAGGAAAAGTTACAGCCAACAAACAGATGTCTGTTTCATATTCTTCCTGCAACAAGCAATGCTTCTAACGTGTTAAGGGTTAAAATTAAAGAATCTAAACTTATAGAAGCAAAAAAAGGTAAAAAGAACCCCGGTTATGGGTGTAGTTACGTGGAAACCTCTTAGTAGTACCATTGCTATATTTCTCAATCCATACCGCCTGTGAGGATAAGCCTTGGACTCTGGAAAAAAGAAAAAGAAAGAATGGGTCGATGTAATACACTGCTTCATGAACTTTCAAGAAAAGAACAGATTTAAGTATTATCCACCCTACAGATGGGTAAATAGTTAACCTGCCACTGTCAACTTCATTTTCATCTTTGAAATTGTTATGAGCAGAAGAGCATAGAATTTGAGGACAGCGAGGACCAGTTCTCTTGATCTTCCTTGAGGAGCTGAAAGCGCTTGCAAGGAAGGAGAACTGCAAGCCGTGAGACATCTAAATGTTGGAAGCTCGCAGAGGTTTTCTGCTGCTTCGTCTTTAGCCAGCTAACACTCTTATCAAGTTCTGCAGTGAGGATCCGAAACCGTCCACCCATGTGAGGTCGTCTCTCTGTGACCCGCCGGCCGCCACGTGAATCCACGAAAAAAATATAATCGAGAAAAGGGAAGAAACGATAACTGTAAAAATTGTTAATTATAATAGTAGTTTGTATGATAATGAGGCATTACCTTTTTTTATTTGCTGGAAAAAAATCAGTTAAACAATGAGGCACTACATTTAACTTAAGTCATTACTTTTAGGATAACACTGTTTTTGAAGAGTAATTGTGAGATCCTAAAAAAAAAATTAATTAATGACAATTAAATTCCTAACAAATTTAAAAAAAGTTACAAATACCAATCGATGTAACTATAAATTTAATGGTTCCAATTACAAATAAAATACTTAAAATTTAAATGCAACTTTTATTACGAAAATATCTGAATTAATATTTACAACTCATTATTTAGAATTTGCTTTTAAGAATCCAACTATCATAAATTCAACTCTCTCTCTCTCAACTTTCAGTAGAACAGTAGATATTAATCCCCTTATATTAGTTTTACACAAACATTACTTCAAAACTTGGCACGCAAAATAATCAATCTAGGAGTTGTTTAGGAACCAAAAAAGGAACCATTACTAGCTAAATGAACGCTAAGGCTGAAGATGGTTTTATCAACCTCTGAAGAACAAAAGGAAACACTAAAGAAACTTCAATAGCAGGAGTGAAAACATACTACTATACTTGGCATACAAGATTCCAGAAAAACTAAATACAGATCAGAAATCTATACCCTACAAAATAATTCTCAGAGACAGTCTGAGGATGTATGATATCACAGAGTAGAATAACCCATAAAAAAATTAATAGTAATAACAATGAGACTGAGAGAAACGGGAATTCTCGCTAAACCTAAGTTTCAGGGGGCATTAATCCCACCAAAATTTTGGAGGCCAAAATTGCCTTCAGCAAAAATGAAATCCGAGGATCAACTTCACTAGCTATTTGTTTAGTTCTGTTTCTGGCGATTCTCCTCCGCAATTGTTTGGAACTCTTTCTCACTAGCTGCAATTACCCTTTTAATAGAGTCATATGTGGTAAGCCTGATGCTGCAAAGAGAAATCGGAGAGAAATTCAGGTGACAAGAGAACAACTTGGTTCAAAATAGAATATACAGACGAGAAAATAGTAAGCTCTTCTTTTCTTGAGCATTTTGATCACCAAGTAGTTATGCTGTGAAAACTGGATTTATCACCAGCATGGTGACAAAAACAGAATCTATAATAACCAAGAAAGAAAATTTATACCACTAAAGGCAAAGCAAGGACTTTTAACCACCGACAAATAAAATTGAAGTAAAAAGGTGAATCTAAGAATTGCTTTGACGTAATAAAAAAGAAGGGAGCAACAAAAACGCATTCATGGGAACCTGCTGTTTGGTAGCGTTTTCAAAGCGTTGGGTATAAAGCCCCGATACAAGCCAATAACTCCCTCGCGTGCCATGATACCTGTATCAGTGAAATTATTAATTTTATACTTGACATGAGCACAAATTACTGAATTATTAGAGTTGGACCAACCAGATGATTCTGAAGTATGCCAGAAGAGTATTACACCAATACATACATATAACTTTGGATTACAAATGCAAAAAAAACTCAATACTCCGACATATCTTGTAGACTAGAGGAAATTTAAAATAAAGACACCAATAAACTTGTTCAAATATTCAATCACTTCACTCCAGCGCCACACACTTAACTACCATGTACCAAGGACTAAAAGTTTTTGGAAATTGGACATCAACGAGAAAGCTAGATTTTTTTATAAATTGCACATAATGAATTCTGCAATCGGCCTACATTTGACAGTTGGTTAATGGAAACATTGGTACTGAGAGAAATACACGCACCGCACGTCTACCAAGTAAGGAGTGACTATAATATGCTGATGCTAAAAGTAAAGGGGACAATCTAACCTGAAAGGGCATCTAACACAGTCTTGTAGGGTGTGCCCTTCAATTGCATCTGCCTTCGTACAGTGTCCAGAGGATAGCATGTAAGTGTGGCAAGAGATGCAGAAAGCACAGCAGTTATTAGAGACGTTTCAGTTCTCTTTTGATACTTTTCTGGCAAAGACTTCTTCAATCTATTACCCAAAGAAAACCATGATGTTTCAGAATCAACATTCAAGTCCATTCTCCTTCACATTGTCAAATAAATAAATAAATTTAAGGCATTCATGGACTTACAAGTCAAAAACACAAAAGTTCACTGCAATATAAGGAGCGATTCCAATAAGAGAAGGCCCAAGGCCGTGATAGAATGATGCCAAACCTTCCTCTCTTAGCATGCTCAAGGCGACCTAAAAATACTCAACAGTTTTCATCTTCCAAGCTATGATATTGTAAAAAAAACCAAATAGGAGGTCAATCATACCTGTGACATGGTTCGATAACCTGGTTCAACTGCTAATCGTAATCTCAGAACATCTAACGGGTAGGTTACCTACATAAATCATACCAGATTAGATACATGCATTTCATCAAGGAAAAATTAAAATTGTACTCAAAATACTATTTTTGGTCAAAGACTCTAATTAGTCCATATATATATACTCCAATCTATAATGTCTCCAACTAAATTTTTATTTAGAAGAAATCAAAGACTCCATAAGTTTAAATCACAGCTAAGTGATACGTGTGTAATAATATTGACTCTGTTAATGATCTTGTTGATGTGTACTGCTGAGTGTGACTGACAGCCGCACCAGCAAATGTTGATGTGGGGGAAGTCAGCTAACTTAGGCTTAAGCAAGTTTCATTTAAATGGGACTTCCCCTCTCCTTAAAAGAAATTGCTCTAGGAAAGTATAAAAACAAGTGAAGTATTAGCCTGTAATAGAACTAATAACTCAATGCTAGAAACTTCCAAGGATCCAAGCAATGCCTTTCCTAATGAATTACTTACAAAAGTGGATGTCATGCCAGCACAAGCACCTGCTGCAAGTCTTCCAACAACAGACAGCTCACCATCCTTTCGCCTAAACAATTTCTGACCCAAAATTAAAACTTTAGACTCGAAATGGTGATACCGTATTTAAAATTGTTGAAAGATGATAAGGGGATAACCTTATAAATTTCATATGCAAAAAGCTGGACAGCACTATAAGGTATCACCCGAATAACCTGGAACATACAAGAGGCAACCCTTCAACAAGTTAAATGACAATGCAATATTATCAGAGAAATATAGACTGATGTATCAATATGTCCTCTCCTAATATAGGATACCTGGGGGAGGTTCCCCTTCCAGTAACCTCTAATGCCATCTTCCTTTCCTATAACTGTTACGGCCTGTAAATCATGTTGAGGTAAGCTAAAATTTAAACAAATTTTCTGGCCAGCAGAGTCCAGAGTGATTATATGGGAAATAGACAAAAGACGAGATACATCAAGCATTTCCATGCATTTTTTCAGCAAACAAATGCATTATTAAGTATTTACAAACGCAACTTTCACACAATCGCATTGTTCTAATTCCCACAAGAAGGCAAGAAGGAACTTTCAGGAGTTGATGATATATATCATTTTTCATAGTTGTAAATAAATACGAGCATGTTTGGCCAAAAAAAAAAAAACAGAGCGCATGTTTGGGGGGCACCACCGGTGTTTTATTTTGATTGGTTGAAAATGTGATTTGGGCCTAACCCATCTAACAGTAACCTACTTACTGGTATAATTTTATGATATCAACAGACTGGAAAAATATGAAGAGCCCCAAATACCCCAGTTCTCAAATGACTGAGTGATACCAAAAATAACATCAGGCAAGTATCTATAGTTGGTTTCCATGATAACCTGACCCAGCAGGCTGTAACAAGAAAAATTATGCGAATTTAAAAAAGAAGAGAGCTTCAGGCCAAAAAAGGGAATGACAATAGTAGAGGAAGATTATTATTAAACGGAACATATCCAATAAGTAGGCAGTTTTTAGAACTTAACACAAATTAGCATATTTTAGATTCTCTACACTGAAACATAGAGAAAACTTTAACCACTAAAATATCCAATACATCATTTTTTTTTTGTTGGAGATGAGACAGAATTGTTTATTACCTCAATAAGATTAATCGCCTTTTTAGCACTTTCTTGCCCAGCTCGTACTCCATGAGTCTGAAATAGATTATGTTATTTCAAAACATCAACCAATTCAAACTCGACAATACATGCAACGAACATGACGATAAAGCAAAACTATTTGTCACCAGCACAGAAAAGCACTAAAGAAATTAACTAATAGTAAATAAAAATAAACAAGACATCCAGCATCTTACCCATAAACCTAACAGAAAAAGTAGAATCCTTCCCAATATGATAAACAAGACATAAAAGACAAACTCAATAATAGAAGAAAATGGAAGCACACAGAACTAAAGGGGAGAGCAAGTGGAGAGGAAAGGATTGGTGCCTGCATAATCTAATTTCCCAAATTCTTATAGTCTTGTTTAAAAAAATTTTGCAAAACAAAACCATTAAAAAAATTTAACAAAAAAAAGAAAAAGAAAATAAAGACAAATGGAACGCATAGATTTAAATATCTTATCAACAAACCAAATCCTCGATAAAATCAAATTCACCACATCACCTAATCACTCACACAACTGCCTAAGGTTACGAAATGCATTCATTGCATTGGATACGAACTAATGGTTGAGTGTATTCAGATGCATTTCCTAATTCAGTAATCGTACGTTTGGTTCCAAGAAAATAATGTGCTCGTTAAGGCTATGTTTGGTTTGATGGAGGGGAAAGGGAAGGGGTGGATAGGAGGGAATGGGAAGGGATGGAATGGTATAAGGTTACCTCGTTTGGTTTAATTAGAGGGGAAGGAAGGGGAAGGATTTTTAATGATCTTTTGTTTGGTTCATGAGGGGAAGGGAGGGAAATTAATAATTAATTTACCATTTTACCCTTATATGTTGATTTATATTTATTTACTTATACAATTTATTTAAATTTGTCTTCACTCATGAAAATTAATCACCCATTCTATTTAATTAATTAAAACAATTATTAAGGTACTTCTCTCATATAATTTATTTAAATAATTAAAAAATAGGATTTATATGTAGCTTAGTTTCACAATACTTAATTTATGTTTAACTTGCCACCTTAATCCAACTTGTA
>JANTPZ010115070.1:0-21569 GCA_025593235.1 Vachellia pachyceras
CCGCTGCAAAAATGAAGAGTCTGTCAATCAGCAGTGGTTCTGACAAACCGCTACTAAATTGCGAGATTTTCCAAGTAGATTGCAATGGTTATGGTAGAATTGCTACTAATTTGCAGCGGTTTGTCTAAAATCGCTACTAAATCAACGCCTATATAAACCCTCTCCCCTTCATTTTTTCACTTTTGTCTCAAGAAAACATCATATCAGAGGTTAGTTTTAAATATTTTTTATTTATTTAATTTTATTTATATATTTATTTTATTTTAATTAATTTTTTTCAGATGGCTAATCAAGAGCAAAGTAGGAGGCCTAGGAAGGAGTATATGTTTCCTGAGGGTGGTGATGGTTAGGAGGAGGGTGACGACGTTATGTTGAATATTGACGACTTCGAGCTCAACAATATCAACATCTCAGTCCAAGAGGCTGAGGGGTTTGAGGACCAGGAGATAGAGAGGGACCAAGGATTCCGGTGCCCTTCTGCTAGTCGATCAACTGGGTTTGAGGTTGACATTCAGGGTAAGTAAACAATTTCTACAATATTTAATTAAAATGGTGTATTTAATTTGTTTATTAATTAAAATGATTATTTAATTTGTTTATTAATTTAAATTATTTATTTAATTTGTTTACGAATAAATAAATATTTCATTTATTTAATTTATTTATTAATAAATAATCATTTTTATAAAATAATTGTATGAATTCAATTTTCAGATCTGATAGGGGTGACTGTTATGAGGAAGCTCACACTGAGGGATGTACACCAACTCCCTAATGGGCAGAGGGTCATCCTGCAGTTGGATGACATCACCCGGCAGCCATGGGGGAAGGGCGATCAGCTCTTCAACCAATACCTGACTGAGCAAGGCGGGAACTTCCAACAGTTCGACATCACCGTTGAGACCTGGAAGAGGATCAAGCCGAGGATGAAGAACAATATATGGGAGAAAGTGAAGGTAAAATTTAAAATATTAAAAGTTTTGTAATTATTTCAAATCAATAAATATTTTACTAACTTTAATTTTGAAATCTGTTGCAGGGCAAATTTGTTGTATGAGATGCGAACAGGGAGTTCGCTATCTCGAAGATGGGGGAAGGGTGGAAGAACAAGCGGAGTCACCTGTACCACAGAAGGAGGGTGATGGGACGAGGATTTTCCAGGTGCTGGAGGTGAACGTCCTAGACGGGGTCGATGCGGCCGATTAGGCCCGATTTGTCCAATTCAGTAGGTCGCCGGAGCAGCACGCCGTGTCAAGGAGGGCTGTGCATAGCCGATCCATCATACGGCAAGATCAAAGTCATTCTCCATCGCATACTCAGAGCTGGATGAGGTGGCATGGAGGGAGGGTCGGAGGGCGACATACATGGAGATTATTGTACCCACAAACACTTAGATGGATCTCCCCTGACACAGGAGACCAAGGAGATCATTGTAAGTATTTTTAAATTTATAATTAATTTTTGAAATTAGTAATTTTATAAATAATTAGTAATTTATAATTAAATTGTAGTTAATTTGTTATTTTGATAAATATTTATACTGTTTAATTAATTTTTAGATAAATAATTTTGTAATTATTTTGTTATTTTGATAAATATTTAGAAATTTTTATAATTAATTTTTAAATTATTGAGTAATTTTGAAATTAGTAAATGTATAATTATTTATTTAATAATTTAATAATTTTATTTTATAAGTTTATTTGTAATTAATTTTTCCTTAGATATTTTTAATTTTTAATATTTTGATTTCATTTTTTTGAGTATAGAGTCGTTTTCAGTGTACAGACGCTGAGTTGAGGGAGTCTCAGTGGTAAGCTGCAGACCCCACTTCCTCATTGAAGGTGGCCATGGAGGGGCATGACAGGCACCCCAGCCGATTCCCAGGGTTCGGGTTTAAGGCGACCAAGACCCTTGTCTGTAGGGTTGGATATGAGACTGGGAGTTCCTCCTCTGCTGCTATGTCCCAGGCGACTACGTCTGGGCCTCGGCAGCATATCTCACCAGCAGAGATGGATAGAGGCGTACATGCGCAGTTGTAGC
This sequence comes from Vachellia pachyceras, assembly GCA_025593235.1. NCBI lineage: Eukaryota > Viridiplantae > Streptophyta > Magnoliopsida > Fabales > Fabaceae > Vachellia > Vachellia pachyceras. The sequence goes on from JANTPZ010115070.1 coordinate 2,044, forward strand.
AGGAGCAGGAGTAGATGCAGGCGCAGTTGTAGCATCAGCACATGGAGATGTGAAGGCAAGCTGCGAATGTCATGCTACAGATGGCATTTCAGGATGCCTTCCCTGGTTCTGCTCCACCAGAGCTACTTCCGCTGTTGGCCATGGGCCCCCACCCTCAGTACCTCCACCACCCCCAACTCCTCAGCCCGAGGATCCCCAGCCCCCAGCGGACAGTTTATTTTTGTATTATTTTGTTATTTGTGATACAACTTTTGTTTATTTATTTAAAATTTTGTCTTATTATTGAACTTTATTTATTTAACTTTAATTAAAGTGAAATTTTGTTTATTTAATTGAGATTTTAAATTTTATTATTTGTATAATTTTACAAATTAAAGTGAAATAATTTTACAAATCATTAAAGTTAAACAATTAAATGATTTGTTTTAAAATTTCACTTTACTTAAAGTTAAATAAATGAATTAATTTTTTTAATATTTAAATTTTAAATTATTGTTAATTTTTGGAAAAAAAATAAATTAATGCTAATATTAGCAGCGGTTATAAATTGCTGCAAAGTAAAAAAAAATTCTTCTATTTTAGCAGCGGTTTAACCACTGCAAATTTAAAATTTGAAAAAAATTCCCTCCTTATTAGCAGCGGTTACTAACGGCTGCAAATTTAAAATTTCAAAATTTGCCTCTATTTTCATAGCGGTTAGTAAACCGCTACAATGTTCAACGATCAACTTATTAGCAGTAGTTTAAAACTGCTGCAAATTTCAACGGCCATGCATTTGTTGCGTATAAACTGCTGCAAAAATTGTGATCTTTGACAAAGACCAATTTAAACTTTCCATAATCAGACTTCTTGCCAAATTATCCATTCTTCCTCTAATTTCTGTCTCTGATCACACTTTCTTATTCTTGGTGATATTAAACTTAAGTCTCATGTGATGGATAAGTCATGGATCAGATTTCCTCTCACGTCCGCTCGATATTTGGCCGGATTAAACAGTTTCACAGATTTTACTGATAGACATGGCAATGTTAATGGTAAGATTTTGTGTTCCTGCTCTAAAAGTAATTTCAAAAAATGGCATGTTAAAGATGTTGTTAGGGAACACTTGATAGTTAAGTCGTTCCCTCAAAGTTACAAAAACTGGGTATATCATGGAGAAACTGGTGATGTCTTGAGAGAGTGTACTCTTGCATTATCACAAATAGGAGTGGAAGAGGATTGGGTTGACCCGTCAATGATGTACTTCATGATGCTTTTGGGGTTCATGACAATGTAGTCACAGATGAAGTGCAAGGTCTAGAACCTCAGTACATGAGGAATGCGGAATCTCATACTTTCTTTGAGCTCATGGAAGAAGCTAACAAAGCTCTATATCTTAGGTGTGAAAAGTACTCCAAATTATCTTTTTTAATTAAATTGTATAACATTAAGTGTCTATGTGGTATATCTGATAAGGGAATGTCGATGATATTAGAATTGTTGCTCGACGCATTCCCTGAAGCATTGACCCCAGCATCTTTTTATGATGCAAAGAAGATTATCATTAAATTGGGTTTGAAGTATGAAAAAATCCATTTATGTCCAAATGGTTGCATACTTGATTGGGGAGAAGATGCGGATAGAGAAATTTGCAAGCGGTGTAACACCTCAAGATACAAGCCAAACAGGCAGGAGAAGAATAAGAAGAAGAAACCTGCAAAGATTCATAGGTACTTTCCTTTGAAGCCGTGACTTTAGAGATTGTATTTTTCGACTAAAACTGCTGAGCGCATAAGGTGGCATGCTGTTGAATCGAATCCCGATGGTAAGTTAAGACAACCACAGGATTCCGAGGCTTGGAAGGGGGTTGATAAAGAATTTCCAGATTTTGCGGCGGATCTGAGAAACATACACCTTGCTCTGGCGACTGACGGATTCAATCCTTTCGGGAACCTAAGCACAAGTTACAGTATTTGGCCTGTGGTACTAGTTCCATACAATTTTCCTCCTTAGATGTGTATGAAGCAGAACTCATTCATCTTATCTATGATCATCCCAGGAAAGAAAGCATCGGGCAACAATATTGATGAAGGAGTTGGTTGAATTATGGAATTATGGGGTTGAGATATGCGATGCATATGATAAGGAGCTATTTAAATTGCGTGCGACTTTGATGTGTATGATAAGTGACTTTCCGGTCTTGGAACTTTATCTGGATAGAACGTGCATACTAGCCTCGCTTATCCTATGTGTAAATTTGATGCGGAGCCATTACACCTACCACACAGTCAAAAGTGGTGCTTTATCGGACATCACCAATTTCTTGATGGCAAGCACAGATTTAGATTGGAAAGAAATTGTTTTGATGGAACACATGAAAGAAAGGAACTCCCTGTCATGTTAATTGGTTCCGATATTTTGAGTCAGCTTACTGATGTTAATTTTGAGTTTGGAAAAAATGATAATTCAGAACAAAGTGAAAGGAGACCACGTAGTACTTTGGAGGTTGACCCGGTTCAACAATGGCGAAAGAGGAGTATATTTTTTTACTCTTCTTTATTAGAAGACTAATATGTTACATCACAGTCTTGATATTATGCACATTGAAAAGAATGTGTGCGATAATGCTCTGTACACTTTGTTGAACGAATCTGGGAAGTCAAAAGATTATCTAGGAGCCAGGAAGGATTTACAATCCATAGGAATTCGTCAAGATACTTGGCCAGACATTAATGACAAGTTTCAACCAGCAAAATTCACCTTAACGAAGCTAAATAAGGATATATTTCTCTCAACGTTGAAGAACATTAGGGTTTCTATTGGATATTCAAGCAACATTTCAAGGTGCATCGATTTGTAGTCTCAAAAGGTATCTGGATTAAAGAGTCATAACTCCAACATCATTATGCAACAATTCCTACCATTGGCACTTAAAAACATATTGCCTCTAGAAGTGTCAATGGTGTTGGTGGAGCTTTGTTCATTCTTCAGAAAGTTGTGTGCAAAGGTTCTTATCATTGAGGAGTTAGATCAACTATAGTAGCAGATAATTCTCACATTGTGCCATCTGAAAATGATCTTCCCTCCTTCATTTTTCACTGTCATGGTGCACCTCACCGTACACCTTATTCAAGAGGCAAAACTTGGAGGCCGGTTCAATATTAATATCATTGGATGTATCCCATTAAAAGGTACTCACACACATTATTTACACACATTATTTACATATATATATGTATGTAACCAATTTACTAATTTATCTTAATGTTTTAACTTATTACAGGTTTTTAGGGAAATTGAAGTCATATGTCAGGAATAAGGCATGGCCAGAGGGTTCAATAGCGGAATGCTATATAGGGGATAAGGTCCAAAACTTTTGTTCACGTTACATTGATGACATCGAGACATCTTTCAACCATCGTCCTCGTGTTGATTATTGCCTTGATGTTGGTTCTTCAACATCGGCAGCCATTTTGTTCCCTCCAGTTGGAAGAGCAATTAGAGGACATCAATACTTCAACCCCACTCCTAATGAGATGTTTTAGGCACACCGACATGTACTCATCAACTGCAGTCAAGTAGATCCTTTCATTCAGTGAGTATCAGTACCAACCTATTATCTTATTAATTTAATGTATGTTTACAACATATTATCTTATTAATTTAATATATATATATATATGTGTGTGTGTGTGTGTGTGTGTTTAATTATGTCATAGAGTTCAGAAGTTATGTCAAGCGTCAACTACGTATCAGGGGCATAGATGTCTGTTGAGGTTGATAGAAGGGTACATAGAGAATTCCCAAGTTGGTTTGCACGTTGAATGCGCAATGACAACAATCCCCACCCAGTTGATTTGACAACTCTTGCCATTGCCCCGCTCTAATATGTGAGACGGGTTACTACATACAACGTCAATGGCTTCAAGTTCTGTACAGTTTCACACGATCAAGGTTCTCTCACCCAAAATTCTGAGGTTTTTGGGACATTTAGTACAAGAGGTTATGCGAGCTCCATTGATGGTGACAAATGTTTTGGAGGTGTCCCCTACTATGGAAAGCTAGTTAACATCATTGAATTGAATTACCAGGGTCAATTCACCGTCACGCTTTTCAATTGCTCTTGGGCAAATAAGACAACTGCTCGTGGAATAACCATATATGAGTTGGGCATCACATTTGTGAATTTCTCAAGGCTCATTCACATAGGTGACTCTCTAGATGATGAACCATATATTCTAGCATCAGATGCATATCAAGTTTATTATGTCGAAGATAAAAAAACATAAAGATTGGAGTATGGTTGTTCATCTTAAGCCCAGAGATATTTATGATATGGGTGATAGTGATGAACAGTTAACACATGAGGCAGAGCCATTCCAGCATACTAATTTTCAAAACTTCTTACCCGAAAGAGATGAAGCTTTATCCCTTGTTAGAGCTGATAAAGATGAATAAATAAATCAGGTGCGTAATTTTTTTAATTTTGAATGTATTTGCAGTGGTTCTTTAACTGCTGCAAATATGATAAACCACTGCAAATTGCAACCTCAAACCGCTGCAAAATTGCGTGACCCAAATCGCTGCTAAATACAACTATTGCAAATTTCTGTTGTCTATAGTGCGTTGGAGGAACGAACCATGGGATGGGTAAATTGGACAGAGAGATGAATATAGAGTGGCTGCAGGAGAGATGAAGACGGAGTGGCCGTGGGAGGAAGCTGGGGTTAGGGTTGGGGATTTTGAGATAATGAGTGTGGAGCGCTGAGTTGGTAGAGTCGTGGGAGAAAGCCATCTGATGTAGGAATTTTGTTGTGAGGAATTTCATTTAAAATTAGAAAAAAATTGAAATATAAGAGGGAAAATGGTGTGAAATTGAAATTAGGGAGAAACCTCCAAAATTTAAACAATACATTAACTACTTTATCCCTCTAAAATTTCATGCTAAAATATGAATATAAATAACTCAATATTATAGTAAAAATTTTCCTCATTTAATTTGGAAAATTAGAGAGGAATATAATATTCCTCGCTAAATTCTTCACTAATTGAGTATTTTAGAGAGGAATATTTAAGTCGCAGCTAATTTTCCTCGCCAATTTGGAATATTAGATAGAAATATAAATTCCTCGCTAATTGAGCATTTTAGAAAGGAACATCTAAGTTGTCGCTAATTTCGCTAATTTGGACATTAGAGAGGAATTTACTATTCCTCGCTAAATTCCTCGCCAATTAGGCTATTTACAGAGGAATTTCAGAGTTGTCGCTAATTTTCCACGCTAAACTGTGATTTTCTAGTAGTGTTCCTCGATCGAAAAGAAAATGCCCAGAGAAACCCGAATTTATGTTTTCTATAAAAATTAATTAAAGACACTCCAGAAAGCAATTTGAGGAAAGAAAAATCTTAGGAGTATTAGATAAAATAGGGAATTTTTAATTAACCTAAATTAGCCAGGTAATCAGAAAATCACTAGAAAAACCGTTGTAGACGGCCAGGAGATATACGGACAAAGAGAACAAGGGTTATTTTTTAACAATAAAATGACCATTTAACCTTTAGGTAAAAAATAAATAACTACCATAAAATTATTAGATTACATAAGATACCACGTAGAATGCCATGTAGGATGTCATATATCTTATATTAATATGACATAGCAATTTACATTAAAACGATAACTGTAAATTAATGTTATGGGGTTCATAGCAAGAGAATAAAAGATTAAGGGCACAATTTAAACTTTGAAATGTCAAGGAGGATCTATATGTAACTAACCAAAAATTCAGGAAGTTTAATAGAATTTAGCCATAAAATTATTAATTAGAGGAGTTTTATTTAGTTAGAAAATTCTTTTGTTGATTAGGGACATTAAATGGGAAAAAAATTCATAGACAAAACATATTATGAAACGTACGTGTAGGATGTTAGTCTATGAAAATCACATAATAATTTAAAGATATGGATACACACATCAAACATATATATATATATATATATCTGTGTGTGAGTGTGTGTAACATGATAGAAAAATTGCATTTACTTGAGTATATAATGTAAGCATCATTATTAGTGTACTATTAGGTTTTGAAGTTACATGTATACCTTAATTGGAACAGTATCAGCATGAGGGATGGATTTGAACATGTCCCCACCAACAAAGCTCAAATTTGTGTATCCAGATAAAGTCTGAAACAACCTCAGGAAGATCCAGCACTGTGCATTTCAACTTGGGCAATGCTTCGCAGATAATCTTAGAAATGGTCCCACTTCCACCGCCAACATCAACAATGGAACCCAATCCGTCGAAAACAGATTCCAAGCCTCTGATCAAAGCCTTCTTGATTAATCTGGAATCACTGGCCCTTCCTTCTTGAACAATCGCCATCTCTGTTGGGTTTTGTTTAAAGAAGTTAAAAGCATTAGCTACACCAAATATTGTCTCTCTCAGTGTGTTTTCTTTCCCACGAACCCATTTGCCCAAGTGATGGTACAAATTAATCATAGAAGGGTATGTTGCCAACTGAACCATTCGGCATAGATAATGGCCTGTGCCATTCACAAGAAGTTTTGACGCAGAAGTGAGATCATATGCTTACTTCTTTTTCACTTTCTTCTTCTTGACTGTTGTTGCTTTTTGTGACAATAGTGAGGAGGCTATTGTAAGCTTGCAAGTGCATGAGCCCTTTTACAAAGGTAGCTGTAGAGGGTGGAACTTTGAGAGCTGATACCAACTGAGAAAGAGAGATGCGTTGGCCATGTTAATGGGTTATGTCTGGTATTTCAAGCTTAATGGCACGCTTTAGAGATAAAGAAGACATTCAAAGATTTATGACTCTGTACAATTGCGCTTGGCCACGAAACAACTCAGTGTTTTTTTCTCCAATTCCGTCCATGGATGATGATGTGGCTGGAATTGTCAAAAACACAATTGTAGGTACGTTTTCCTTCTTACAAAATTCATTCATTATTATTTCAAGTTTCAGTTTGTTGTTGGGAAATTTGCTTTCTTTCTTTTCTTGTCAAGTATAAAGCATGGATGTAAAATTTGTTATTGAAATGGCACATTAGCACCTTTGTCTTCACATTAATAGAATCAAACTAATATCATCTCTCAAAGATACAATTTGACAAAAGTATTTTCACTAATCGTGTCTGATGCTATTAGCAACTGATTAATTTTGTTTTCTGGAATGTAGGTCCACATTGGAGGCACCTTGCTACCTTTGAGTAATTATCAAGACTGCATATCCAGAATTCGAACATGAGACCACTAGTAAAGCTGAAATGACTCATTTACCAATCAATCAAGTGCTAAGGAATTCTACTCTCGCTCTCCACAAATAAAATCAAGAATTGTAATACTTTTCAATCTAAAAATAAATAATTCAAGGGTAATCATAAAAATATGACAATTATGTCCTTTTGTGCTTAATTCCATGCTCACGCTTATGATATAAATTAGTTATGTGTCAATTTGGATCAGCTGTCGAAGTTACTTTTTCAATATGATTTATAACCTACGAAATATTTGAAAGAAGTTTTATCTCAACTTATATGAACTTTCTTTTATAACATTATAACAAATAAGCTTTATAATTTCATGGACTCAAGTTCAATAAACATAAACATGGTATCAGGTCAAAAAAAAAATAAACATGGTATAAACTTTAAATATAACATGAATTTGCATAGTAAAAATAGGTTCGATTGCATGTACCCAGTGCACCAGCTAATTTGCGAACAGGCCTATTAAATTATGACGGCCCAAGCCCTTCAATCCAATCCGTCAGCCTATGTGTCACATTTCTCTCTACTATTTTTTAAGTCATTTTTATAGGAATGTATCATGCCATAATCTCTCTTATCTGCAAGTTTTTTTTCTTTTGGAAAACTTTCCTTCTCTCTCTTCTTAATTATCAGCACGCCGCTCGTCTCTCCCACATCATCTCTCTCCCATGTGCTTTTGTCTCTTCAAGAGGCCAATCACCCATCACGAGTTTGTGGTTTCCATTAATCATATTTTCAACTTCATTTCATGGTCCCTCTTCATCCCTTTGTTTTCTCCAACATCCACCGACAGCTACCGCACCCACTCTCTACATCCACCGTCGGCCACTTGCTACTTCACTTCCGGCTGCAGCACCTGTTCTTACCACTCATTCACCAATGACTTCTCCTCCTTCAGCTACCCCTGCTGGGCTTGGTGGACAGGGAAGGAGAACAATGCTGTGAAGAAGAAAAGGGTCAATATCATTTTTGTTGCCCCAACCTTGAATAGTTTTGTTTTTTATCCAACCAGTTTTAAATATATTGTATCCGTCTTTATAGTTTCATGAAGATTTAGATGTTTGATACTGTTAAATATGAAGACCAAAATTAAAATATGTTAAAAGTACAATAATTAAAATAAAAATAGGTTAAAAGTATTTTAACTAAAAGATTTTAGTCTTGATACCTATACTTTTAACAATGTTTTGTTTTGATCCTTATACTTAACGCCGATAATTAAAGTCGTTAACAATTTAAATTCATATGAAACAACATGTATTAAAATTATATGTTTAAAAGTTAAGGAACAAAAATTGGTTAATGGTATATGGACCAAACGTTTTGTTTGGTCGTCCCTATACACTTAATGTGCGCAACAATTTCTTGTTTGATCAATTCATTCAAAGCATTAAACCTTTATAATCAAGGACAAAGGTGGTAGAACACCAAATATCCAACGTTAGCATTAACAAAATTTAACACATCCGCACATTCAAAGTATTAAAGCAATAGTGCCATTCACCAAATTCTTCAAACTAGCAACTATAGTAATTCAAGTTATTGAGAAGGAATTAATGTGTAGAGTACAATAATGTAATGAGAATGAGCAAAAGAGAAAACGTCATATTCTAAATTTTGGGTATAGAAGCTCAAAATTAAGTCAAAACAAAATCGGTTATGCCAAACCTAATTGGGGAAGGGTTCCAAAATGCCTCAAAAAATAGTATATTACAAAGGAATATGTGAAATTCTGCCTTTCTAAATGAAGGACCAAAAAATTGAAGTAACATTATAATACTTTTTATCATTTTTTAAATAACTGATTTTAGGAATTTTGATGCTATTCAATGTCAATTTTCATTATAAGCACTTTAGAAGAAATTGTGATCAAGTAAAAAAAGTGCATTTAAGGATACCTCCAATGTGTCCTATGTTGGTGGAAGAATTGATTGGTGAGGATATTAAAAGCAATAGGGCCTGCAATGGCGCTCAGCTCTTAGGTTTCCACGGAGCATATTTGTGTATGTATGTGTGCGCGCGCGCGCGCGCTCTTGAGGAGCCACCGCCTGGGGAGCATTCATTACGTAGAGATCCATTCATTTTCATCATCCATGGCTCCAGAGCATTCACGTCGCCACCCATTCATTCATCCCATTCTCATTCATTGCGAAACAACTCCTCATTCATTCACACGCACACACACACACGGCGCCACCTAGGAGCACAGATTCTCATTCGTCCGTCGCTGTTCGAGCTCCCTATTCCACATACACCACCTCGCAGCTTGGTTTGAATAGCGTTTGGATCTCTGGAATTTTCCATGACAATTGTTGGCTACCTTTATAATTCTTCAATTTAACAATAATAGCATGAGCTTAAGTCTTCAAAGGGGAGTTTTCAGTCACTTTAATTTTCTATCCAATAATTGTTTAACTATATTCCTTGGTCATAGGATAGCTTTTTGATTATTGGAACAATTTTTTATTGTTTAATCTGAACATATTTGAAGATTATTATGGTTAGATTATTGTTTAACATTGGATATTGAACTACTTATAGGTTCAATTTTAATCATAATGTTATGGTATGACATTTGTATTGATTTTAAAGTTAATATTTTGTGATCTTCTAAGGTGGTTTAGAATCTTGGATCATATTATCTCTTACTAACTTTAATTATGTTATTTTGAATTTAAGAATCACAATTAAGTATTTTTTTTTTATTATTCTTAATTCAATTTCGGAATTCTAGTAGCAATTAGTAATTTAGAATTTTGAAAAATATTTTGTGGCAATTAGAGGTAGCTCGGATGTTGAATTAAAGCTTAATTATAATTTTTAATTTATTATTTTAATTTTCATATCTATTGAAGTTATGATTGCCTGCGTTATTGAATTGGAGGATTGGTCTCTATTATTGTTATTCATTTGTTTCATTTCTATTTTTCTTACTATAATTCATTTCAGCCATTTTCATTTTAAAAAATAGAAAGAAGTATTTTAATTTCAGTTTATTCATAGTATTTACCTAGAGATTTCTTAAATTAATTTTCAATTTAAGTTGCATTTAATTACTAAGAATTCATTTCACATTTAATCCATGACAAAAAATAGCAAAATGAAAGATAAAAATATACATGAAAACTTTAGGGATAAAATTATACCATAAATTACTTTAAAAAGGAGGATATAACTTAGCCCTACAAATTTTTTTAGATTTGTTTGGCAGAATTCCAAGCTCTGTAGTTTTCGTGACACATATAATTTGCATTACGATTTTCTATAGCTCATAAAAAAGACAAAAAACTTGGAAATACTTATTATGGTATGCTTCAAGGGAGTCAGTGAATGAAATTTTATGATGTGTGTGGAATTGATGTGCCATAAATAGAGGGTTGTAGCGTCATTTTATAAAGAATTTTCAAAATGGTCCCATATCAATGAATGTATATAGCGTTGGCAAAATGACAGGAAAAGAGTTGAAAATTAATAGATTACAGATAGATTTCTGAAGATTCAATAATTATGGGGAAGAAACCATAACCTAAACTAAGAGTTTGAATTTAAATTTAAAAAAAAAAGACAAAATAAGATGGAAAAGATTAAAATACCCTTAACTATTTTAAACTTTTCCAAACCACCTCGCAGTAGACCTCGCTGACATGCTCATTCTCATCTTTTATTAAGGCATTCCCCTAATTTCATTAGTTATTATCAACTTTTTTTTATGAAGTAATAAATCCAGACATTCAATTCACTCACAAGTTTTATTAAGGCATGCTCTGTATTTCATTAGCTATTGCCATCTTTCCTTTACCGAGTAACAAAATCACTCTTTCAACTCATTCACAAGTTTTATCAAGGCATTATCAACATTAAGTAGATATTACAATACTTCATTTGCCAATTAACAAGTCAACATTTTCTATTCATTCATAAATTTTTTATGAGTCGTATCCATATTTCAGTGATAGCACCAACTTTGCTATATTGAGTAAGAAATATACATTACTTTCATGCCAATAAAAGATTTTAGAATTGAATAATTTTACCTGTATATCCTATTGCCAACTTCCCTCTCATTCTCCTACCGGAGGAAGGGATCATTCAATAAATTCCATTTCACCACGCACTCATCAAATGATTGGACTCGTCGATTATGACTTGGAAAATAAAGGCATAGAGGATAACCAATTTTTTCTAAGTTATACATCATTAGATTAGATTGAAGCATCTCCTCGATTATCTTGGTTTTGTTAATGATGAAAATTCACGTTTATGCAGGTAGAAATAAAACTCTTCTTACATACTTATTTCGTTAACTGTAAATCACCTTAAACATAAGCGTGATACACGTTAAACATATGTAATACAAATGGGCACAAAGTAGTTACTTCATAGTAAAATTCAAGAAGAAATTGATGTCTTTTCTACCCCTCCTCATCTTTTCTGGCAACAAACATAAGCGTGTAAAGGTTTGTTCTGATCTCCCAATGAAGTATTTGATGGAAGAACTGGGAATCCTTTTGAACAAAAGCGGGTTCACATAGTAGAAATTGTGCATGCATAGAAATTTAATAAACTACTGAAATCTTAGTTATTAGCTCTTTGCCTCTTCCTCCTTCCCCCTCCAAAATGGTGAATGAACAAATGCACCTTAAGCTGCCGGACTTTAGGAGTTAATGGTGAGGGAAAAAATGCACATGAAGAATACTTTTAGAAGCAAAATTGCAACACAACTTATTTTATGAAATACTAAAATTTTTTTTAGATTTTTTCCGGCATAAGTACAATCCCCGTAATATTCCATGCAAATTGGAAATAGCAATTTCCGTCACGGGTTTTTGTAGATTAAAAACAAAAAAAAACTTAGAAATACTTATTATAATATGTTTCCCTAAAAAATGGAGTCAGTGCTGACATAACGATGTGGGTGAAATTGATGTGGCATGAATAGGGGGCTGTCGCGTCATTTTATAAAGAAATTTCAAAATGGTCCCATATCAATAAATGTCTATAGCACGTGGAAATGGGTCCCATATCACTAAATGTATGTAACATCTAGAAAAAGATTTGATTGGTGGAAGAATCAAAAGCAGAGACTTTGTTGTTAACAATCAAATTTATTGATTACTGTGACGAAAAATATTACATATCCAGATTGTTATTGAAGATGACACCTCTAATCGATAATTTTTTAAATCGATAAATTTTATTATCAATAAAGTACTTGCTTTTATTCTTCCATCAAATCTTTTTCTGCATGCTACAATGTACATGTTTTATTTTTGCTAAAATACATAAAATACACCTGAATTGTGAGTTAGTTGCGCAGGCATCCCTAACATTTAAAAGTTTAATTTAAAAAATTTAATGTTTTTTTGTTTGTCTATCAAATCCCCAGCCATTAACTCCGTCGTTAAAGTTAACTGTTTTTCTTTCCTATGATTTTTATAATTTTTATTATATATCATGTTAATTAAAAAACAGTTTCCATTTTAATTATAGTGCAGACTTTTATTTAAAAAAGACAAGGTTGAATAAATAATTTAAATACGGATTTTTTATTTTTTAAAATATTTTATTTATTTAAAAGTTTTAAGACAAGTCTAATTTTTTAAATGACACGATAAATAATAAACATTATAAAAATCATAATGTGGCAAAACCGTTAATTTTAATAGTGATTTTAACGACATTCGAGCATATAGTTAAAACATGAAAAACATTAGGTTTTCTTAATTTAAATTTTTTGAAGATGAGGAGGGTTATGTGAAACTGACCTACAGCCACAGACTTATAGCTCACAATTCTAAACATATCATCAAGTGTCATTCACTTACTCCCTTTCTTAGAAAAAAACACATTGTAATATTTTCCAAAACTTTTAGTTTTTTTGGACCTTTCTGTGCTAGAGAAACACGTAATACAATTTGCTATGGACAGGAGGGAGTATGCATTAATATATATAATACACAATATTGGGATGGAGGCCATCGTCCATATCACACAAGAACGATCCCATACTTATTACTCTCCCCCAATATATTCTTCCTCTCTAATCGTTATAATTATCATGGACACGCTATGCTCAGCTTCAGTACATAGTTTCTTCAATTATAAAGTTTCAAACCCTACTTATGGCAGCTGTATTTATTCTCGCAGCATGATGCGAATTTGTATTTTTATATTATTATTATGCAAAAACTTGGTGGCAACGCATGCTGCCTTATTAGCTCCTGAGCTTTACTGGAAGTCCACGCTTCCCACCGCTCCCATCCCTAAACCTATCGCAGTTCTCCTCCACCCAGCAGCTGGTTAGTGTTTGTCTTTGAATTATAAAGTTAGTGTTTGTCTGTGTGTTATTCATTCGTATTGTCTTTGAATTTCGATCTTCACTTGATAAATAGTCTTTCTGATCCTAGAGATAAAAACATCGCTTTGCAGTGTAATATTAAACTACAAAGGACGATGACATATTATATCCTATAGTGCGGAAAAAGGAAGGAGTAATACTGTATAGTAAGTTTGTTTTAATTTCTAACACTTGAAGCTGGCAAATCAGGCAACGGCAGCACCGTCCAAGTTGAGGTCCAATTAGCATCTGTCGCATTTAATTATGGCAACTATTATAAAGTTCACTCTGAGGCGAAACTTCAAGATAACCCCGACACAGCACTGTTCTTCTTGGAAAAGGATTTGAAGTCAGATAGCAAAATGAACTTTCTCTTCACTCCGTTCTCCAAACGGGCATCGTTCTTGCCTCGTGAAGTCGTCAAAGACATTCCCTTTTCTTCAAGCAAGGTACGTAGTGTCAGACGAGCTGTGGGTGCTGGCTTTAGCCCCCCCCCCAAAAAAAATCTCCATGAAAATGGCGACATTTTGAAATTAGCTTTAAATTTTTTTATGATTTTTCAAAGATTTAAAACTTGAAATTGGTTAGACTTTATTTTTGAATTTAGATTTTTAAATTTTTGAAAAATTGTAAGAAGTCTAAACTATGCGAATTTAGCTATATCAAAATATCACTCGTTTTATATAAAATCTAATTTTAAAAAGAAATTAAAAAAATATTTGCACAAATGTGAGAGGCAAATAGCTAGGGGCAAGATTTGAGGGACGGCTGGCATCTTCAGTCCCATGGCCCGTTTGGTTTAAATTACATGAGAATAGATTGTAATCTCATCTTAATGCATTCCACCATTTTAAGTATTTAGTTGATACAACAATATAATGTTGATAACAACATATTACATTAAATATAGTTTTAGCTATGTGCATGATTTGAATTAGGACTTGTATGAATTAATATACCAGAACTTTTACCTTTCATAAATGAACATTTAGATATGAGTACCCTTCATTTTTATGAACACTAATATTATGTAATCAACAAAAAAAGATATAATTCATGAATTTATGATTCATTACTGATAGATGGCTCAAATACTGAACAAGTTTTCCGTGAAGCCTGGGTCAATAAGTGCTGAGGTTATAAAGAATACAATTAAAGATTGTGAGGCGCCGGGGATTAAAAGAGAGGAGAAGTATTGTGCAACATCCTTAGAATCCATGGTTGATTTTACCATTCTCAAGCTTGGGAAAAACGTGGAAGCTTTTTATACGGAGGTTATGAATAAGAATGAAACAAAGAAGCAAGAGTATAAAATAATAATGAATGGAGTGGAGAAGTTGGGAGAGACGAAAATGGTGGTGTGCCACAAGCTCAATTATGTTTATGCTGTGTTTTATTGTCACAAGATAGAGAACACTATTGCCTATACGGTGTCGTTGGAGGGGGTTGATGGGAGTAAAGTGAAAGCTGTGAGTGTGTGTCATAGAGACACTTCACAATGGAACCCAAACCATTTGGCCTTCCAAAAGCTAAAAGTAAAACCAGGGACTGTGCCAATATGCCACTTCCTTTTTCAAGACTCCATTGCCTGGGTTCTCAAACAAAATTGATTAAGCATTGAATAGGATTGCTTTCAATAGGAGACATCAATGCGTATGGCCAAAAATTCTACATACTCTGTGCTTGACTGACCACAAGCACACTTGAACAATAGAGTGTGTAGCATGTCTTCTTTATCTTGTAATGTATGAAATATATATATATATATATATATGGGGCGTAATTTTTCGATTTGTCATGTTCTCTTGCCATCATTGGCAATGCAAACAAAAAGGGAAAATAAACATTTATATCGCAAATCCCACATGTACTACGACGATATATAAAAAGAAGAAAGAACGTACAAGACCTTCGCAAACTTTAGAATACAAATAGTCTAACTACTCTAACATTACCCTTCAATAATGTTCACAAGGCAAGTGCATAAGTAGTGCCAAGTGCTAAAGTGATAAGTAGAGTATCGTTCTTACATAAATTTGGTTCCAAAATTGGGTTAAGCAATGACGATGACGCTTTCACCTATATTGAGTGATACAAATATCAATAGTGGGTAAATATATTTTTAAGCAAAGAAAAGAAATATAAACAAGTAATTTATGGACTTCAAGGATAAGATGAGAATTAGGATTATTTGTCCACCTTATTAGACAGATTTTTAAAGAAAGAAAAAAATATAGACAACCTTTTAGTCTAACATTTACGGTCTAAAAACAGCCTCTTCCAGAGATGCAGTCTAAAAAGATGGTGTTTTAAATCACACTTTAAATGTGCGGTCTAAAAGAGGCTCCTTTTAGACTGTTCCTAATTAAAAATTTAAAATACCCCACCTAAAAAATTATACGTTGCATTCTCCTTCCTAACATCCTCGTCTCCAACCCCTCTTTCGTCTTCCACCTCTCCAAGTCTCCTTCCTAACATCCTCCTCTCCAACCCCTTCTTCGTCATCCTCCTCTCCAACGTCATCATCACCTTGGAGGTTGTAGATCCACACGCCACCCCTTTATCTTCACCCAAATCTTCAGGTGCTTATTCATATATATTTTTTAAATCTGGTTTCTCATATATTTTTTTGGATCTGGTTTCTTAGATCCGGCTTTTTGAAATTTGTAAGAAGTGAAGGGGCAAAGAATACACATACACCCAAAGCTGAGTTAGTACATTCACACTTGGATTATTGCTCCTAGCTGCTAACAATAGGAACAACCCTCACAAATCCACCAATCTCATTTGGAGCGGCCATCACCAGATTGATCTGCATGCGAGGTCAAACCTTGATGTTCCTATGAGTCTAAGGCAAAGAGGTCTTCCGCCAAAGTAGTAGATGTTGTTGCAGCTGTGGATAGCAAGAACAAGTCTAGCGTCTTCTCTTACAAGCACAAGGCCAACTACTTCCAAAAACAACATTATTTCGTAGAATCTTGTGCCATTTTTGTATATTTTCTTTGATTTTTTAGTATGCGCATGTGTATTAGCTGAACTCTGAAATAAATAAGTAAAGATGTATTATAGCTAAACTCTGCAATGGCTATTATATATGTTTCTCTATTTTCTCATTTACTTACCAACGCTTGAGAAGGAAGACGAAGAGGGCACAACAAGAGCAGGGGCTTGCGACTATATTTTTTTAAAAAAAAGCACATTCATCTTTTAAAATGCATGTCCTAACATGCAATCTAAAAAGTACTAATTTTTAAATCGATTTTATTTAAATCGTATCTGTGTATGGTCTAAAAACCTTTTTATGTGGTCTAAAAAATGCTTTTTGCCCTAGTGGTTAAATCAATTTTGTTCTCCAACTGTTTTCAAGCTAATTCCAAGTGGCTTGGAACATGTCCTTCTTCTACCAAAATATACCTTGCAAAATAATGAAATTTATAAGCTCTTGATAAGCAATGATAAGAGCTAAAATATGCACAAATATATTATGCAATTTTATAAATCTCCATTTTATATGAAATAAGTGTACCTAATATTGACTCTTTGGTAACTTTGGGCTTAAATATGTACATTATATGATAATTTTGTTGAAGAATGATTTTTGAATTAAGTGCTAATTTGAGATCTCTTATCACTCTTTAAATTCCCTAAATATCTACCATTTTGATTACACGATATTTGGACTTAATGTGTAGGGTATTTTTGGAATTAAATGCTAAAGAAACCCACTGAAACCGAATTAATTAGAGGAACTAAATGGAAACAAAAATTATTTAGTAACAAGCCAAATGTGGCTAACGGATTGGTGAATTTTTTGAAGACACTAGCACTCGTTTTCCATTCTGTCTCTAACTCTCCCCTCTCTCTTTATCCATCTCACCTCACACTCATCTCAATCCATTCACTTCAAACCCTCTCTCTATCATCACATACCTCCTTCCATCCACTATTTTGTCCTTTTCCTATATGTGGTTGAGGATTATTACTGGTATCTGTAATCAGAATATTGATACTTGTATTGGATTTTCCTTTAATGAATCATTGATTTCCTTGTGGACCTATTATTCATTGTAGTCAATAATTCATGTTCTTGAAGCTCTCAATTTAGTTGAGAGTGAAATGACCTTTGTGAATCCAATGTGAGCTGGTCTCATAAGACATCTTAGTGAACTGGAGGAACCTAGGTGTCTATGTGAATTTAACTACTTCTGGTGTAGATTAGGAGAATGTTTCTTCACTAGTCCTTAGCTAGTAAGTGTAACTAGACCTAATTAATTGGAACTAGGAAGATTGGCTAAGTCATTCATCAAGGAGATTCACTTCATCTATCATCCATTTCATCATAAAAATAAGAAAAAAATTATAAATAAGTTCTCTTTTAGTCTAATTAGACAGATGATACACACTTCATATATTCCTTGGTTAATTTGTTATTTACACAAGATTACTTAGAAATCAAATATAGGTTCCATGTAGAAATCGACCTAGGTTAGTTGTTATCCTCGTATGATTTGGGTAGTCGTAATGTCTTGTTAGAGACCGCTTGCGACTTGTGGGCTTGTGGTGAGATTAGCCCACTGCCAACTTTATATGGGCCTACAGGGTCACACGCAAGAACAGACCAACATGAGCTTTATTTCTGGGGTTTTTTCGAATTTTAAATATATATGTATATGTATGCTAAAATTCAAAATTGCACAATATTATGTAAATAATATTTGTGTATGTTAGTTTAATATTTAATTTATTTGATAAATTAAATAACTAGCATTAATATTCAGATTTAATTTATAAAGATAAATTAAATTCGTTGGCTCATTATTTAGATTAATTAAATTGATATGATTCGATCAGATCAATTTAATCCAAATTAAGATTGAACAAATTCGAATTTCACAATTTGAGTTTTGAATTTCAAGATTAGATCTTGAATATCTTTTGAAATTCAAATTTTAAGATTAGATTTTGAATATAATTTCAAATTTTGAATTTCAAGATTAATTGAGATTAGATCTTGAATATATTTTGAAATTCAAATTTTAAGATTAGATCTTGAATATCCTTTTAAAATTTAAATTTTAAGATTAATAAAGATTGATTTTGAATATCCTTTTGAAAATTTGAATTTCAAGATTAATCTTTGATTGAGCTTTATTTGTATTAGTTTTCTACTTGAATTTCCAGAGTCTTAGAGTCAATTTTAGCCCATACATGATCCTTCTGTGATTAATTTGAGATTATGAGTTTTTAATTTAGATTATACGATATTGAATATATAGGCCATGAATAATGATGTTATTGAGCTTAAATTTCATCATGAGCAAATGATACTGTGAAGCTGTGCTATTTGTGACACTCCTTAACTTACCCCTTAGCTTCATTACTTAGTGAATTAGAATCAAAAGGAAGCCTCATTATGATCAAAGGGTCCAAAAGTTTCAATTTGAAAACTTTCAAGTTTGTGAAAGTTACTATTCACTGGTTTTAGGACCAACTTTGAAAATTCATAACTAATTGTAGAAAAATCGAAATTGAGTACTTCCAGTTTCTATTTGAAACTTGTAAGTTCCTTTATAAGGGAAAAATATTCTGAGTCATTTACTTTCCCAAATGATACAGTTTAATTCGTGAAAAAGTACTGTTCATTTGGTCATTTTTCTATTTTCCCAGGTTTTTCAGTGATTTTCTTCAATCTTTGGAACATCATAACTTTCTGTACAAAACTCCAAATCCAATGTTCTTTAGCTTGTTTTAAACCTTACAATGCCAACTATTTTTCTGTAAAATTTCAGATCAATTGGAGTTCATTTGCTCTATATCGCATCAGCCCAAAGTTAGGGGTTTACTTGACTTGACTTTACCATTTCAGCAACTTTTCCAAATTCAAAACTTTGCTAACTAAAGCCCTCGCTTTTACTTCTTTCT